>JAODUP010000903.1:37500-153316 GCA_025642065.1 Paralvinella palmiformis
ATAATAATAATAACAACAATTTTGTATTAATTGAACACTGTACAAATTATTAAGGATAATATACCTTAATGACAGTAAATACAATTTAAAAGCTACAACAATAAGACAAGTCACTTAATAAATAAAAAAACACAATTTCATATATGGTGGTAGTAATAGTATTTTAGTAGTAATAGTAGTAGTATTTTTCTATTTATATTCTTGTGAAGGCATGAAAATACAATATTCAGTAGCAAAGTAGTTACACTAAGATATGCATAATTTAATTATTGTTGATCTTTGGTGTGTATGTGTGTGTATAAACTAAGCTCTGTTATCTCTGTTACAGGTCTGGACCATTACAGAATAATCACAACACAGTACTTGTAGTTGGAGGTGTACACTGGCTTGCTACACACCATCTTAAAGTTATTACTCAGACATTGCACAGGTATGACATTTATATACTATGCATAAATTGTATCTGCAGAAACGAAGATATTGTGCAGATTTATATTACTCTGTGCCATGCTATTAATACATAATGTGTGTTTTGCATTTGTAGACAAGGCTTGAACAGGATTCGTGTTATAGTGAAAGGTTTAGGAGCCGGGTTTCATCAAGCTGTAGATGGCTTGCACTGTCTTACTCTGGTAAGTTTGGTTATTGTTGACATTCACAATAATTAACATTGGCTTACTGCTAATGATTATTGAAATTAAGACAGCACTCACACTCGGGCAATCAGGGATTATCTTAACAAAATACTGCTCAATCTAGAGCTGTTCATACCTATTAAACAAAAATCTCAACCTGCCATGGATTATCATCAACTGGATCTTAAATTAGGTTCTTGACAAGTTTAAAATAACACGATGCTCAATCTTGAGTTGTAAGTGAACCCAAAAAAAAATTATGTCACTGACTTGTTGTAGATTATCATTAAAAAGTAAACCCTGTAATGGTTTTTCCCCGTGAAGAATTGTCACAAGATGTATATTTGAAAAACACTCCTTCTCCTAGCACAGCAATGACCAAAAGCTTCTGATACCACCCTATTGTTTATAAATTAAACTCTAATGCCCTCTGTCCATCCATGGTCTAATCGTAGCATGTTGTGTCACAGATCACTACCACCCATGTTCGAATCTCAGCATGGCCATATCTGAAGGATGTTTCATCTTTGACTTCGCTTCATTACCTTTGGAGGGCGCTCGACCCATTTAGCCTACCATGTGCACAAAAGTGGGCATAAAACATCAATCATCATCAACCATCCCCAATGTTTCCTAGTAATCTCAATTTCTTTAGAAGATGGTATCACTTACCTTAAAGGCTAGTAATCTAAATTATTATAGATGTACTGTCCGTCACTTGGTATTAATTTGTCCAGTTCTTGTGATCACAGGGTTCCCACATGTCCCGGAAAACCTGGAAATGTCCTGGAAAATATAGTGCCTGTGAAAAATCCACTTAGAACATTAAAGCCCATGAATAAATATTATGCCTCTAGAAGAAAAATTCGATTGTAGATGAAAAAGAGTACCGGTACATGGTCTTTATATCCCATGTTAGTTAAAATTTAAATAAAATTTGGAGGAACAGACAGCTAGAAGGGGTGAGGAGGAAGCTGTACCATAAAAGTTATAATAATTGATCATACATTGAATAAATATGATATGCTTTTTTGTACATATCTTGATTTATTACCTTTAAATCTTGTATACTTTGTCTTGGAAAATGGTAATTTTGTCCTGGAAAAGTCCTGGAAAATAATATTTCCTTGGCTGTGGAAACCATGCATAATGATATTTTTGTGAATATTAATCTCAAAGTGTATCAAATTATTGCCAAGACGTGTTCTGTCTAACTTACTAATACAGTGGAAGTCAAAATCCTTGAATTGGTTTTGGCTCTGCCAACAGCGAAAATACCCACACATAGTTATAGATTGATGGCATTCGGTAATCGTGTTGTACAACTGACATATTGGGTTGTTTAATCTGCAGGCAGAACAACGCAAGTTGGTCCTACATAATGCCGGGGTCATCGAATTTGCTCGTGGTCATGGCTTTGATGTGGTGGATACGTTCAACATGACAATGGCACGATACAAGGATTTCTTGCAGGGAAAATGCGCCTGTCATTTCCATAGGGTAAGTTAACTCATTAGTTATTATTACTATTATTATTATCATTATTATTATCATTACTATTACTATTTCCATGTAGTGAATGTCCGAAACTAGATGCACTGAAAGCTTTTATGTACTTCACCTTTATTTAAACAAATTCCATGTTCAGTGCGTGTGGATAAATAGTTTAACGTTTTGTCCCTCGTCGAAAATGTGTAAACTGCTGCACCTTTCTTGAGAACACTGGGGCAGTTTTATTACTAGGTGTAATCATATTCATTATATGACACTGTCATGCCATTATATATTTATGTAGATCTGCAATTTTTTAATCCTTGTCTGAAGAAGGTAGATTTAGATGAGGTGTAATATTTATATTGTCAATAAATGGAGACAAGTCAGAAAGAAAACTGTTTCATATCTTGAAAACAATTAATAACAGACTTGCCCATTAGTCGACAGCCCACAGCTGTTGAATGCAAGACACATCTCATTAAGATAATCCTTTCTTTTTCGTTTATGTATTTTATTTTAATGCATAATTTTTTTTTACAGAGGGAAAGATAGAGAGAGATTGTGTGTCTGGGGGGGGGGGGAAGTTGTATATCATTCACTTACACATAGTTATGAGTCTTCCATTATTAGTGAAACAAAATAAACCATAACGAAATTTCCTTTTTTTTTCCAGGTTCGTGAAGTTCTGCCAAGCTTCACTCAGTACATGCGTAGTACAGGTCAGAGTGGTAGTACTAAGTTGTCAGATATGCCGATACTCTATCACGTGGAGGGAGATATCAATGCTGAGTATTCAGAGATACTCATCAACAGGATCTGTGAAGACAACCAGACCCATCACTGATGGAATCTAATTAGTAGTTGAAACATAATGCTCAAATGCCTGTCTGTATTAGTCTGTGGTGTGTGCGTGTGTGGTTGATTAGTCGCCAGATTTAAGTATTGTTGTGATTTCTGTATCCCAGTCCCTGTATGTTGTGTTATGTTTTGCAAATAATCCTTATTTGTTGAATGCAGTTTACTGGTGGTTGATACTTGCTAGTTGTTAGTACTTAGTGCCTTCCTTTTGTCAGCCACGTTCGTCTAGATTATGTCGATATGCGATTATTTTCAACGATCATATCAAGCTCGTGTTGTCAAGTCGTATATGTCTAACATGGTGCTGGTCACTATTCAGTTTGTTATAATTGTTTTGCTCAATGAGCTCAGTTGGATCAGTTGTCTGTTATATTTAGCTGTGGATAGCTGCTAACTGCAGGCTTGTGTAATGTCAAATTCGTGCTCTTCGTCTTTCTATCGGCAGTTTAGAAATGCTAAAAACATCCAGTGTGTTGTACCTAGTTGGATGCTGTAGTCTGAATAATTTAATTGGCCTGAAGTACATGTCCTGTGATGTAATTAATCTGTTAAAATATTTACAGCTATTCATTTGCCTAAAAGCCAAAACACTCAGTGTTAGGCCCCTAATTAGTTAGGGTTCTAACAATATTTTCTTTGACCTTATCTGTGGCATGTTTCATTCACCAGAAAAAGGCTTCAGCCCGATCATATTATTTTTACCTGGCTAAACATCACTCACCCACTTATTTCACTTGATCTGTTTAGGTATTAGCCATTTCTGTGTTTCATCAAGTAGAAGATAAATATTTCTGCTTATGTATGCGTAACATACAGATTTTAAAGTAGCAATTAATAATGTTTATTTATTTGACTAATGGATTAATAATTATTGATTTACATTCGGTGGTTTAAATATCTGGCTCTGATGGTTATGTGCTTAATGAGTTAAATGATTTAGGTGTATTGCTATATATATATATATATATATATATATATATAATGTGCTTAGTTCATGTGATAGTGTGGCTTTTAGTCCACATAATGCTGCAGTCCCACTATCATCACCTTCTTGTACTTATTCATATCATCTGTTGTGCCCACCCATTTATATGCGAACAGTAGAGAAGTGAATGTGTTGATGTCAAGGTTATTGGCATATTTATAGAATGTTGCATTTATCCAGTGAGCTACTTCATTTGTAGCTCATGACGTACTGCTGAGATTCTGACCTATGCACACATGAAAGGAGAATTCTAGTCATAGTCTTTCATATATTAATGTTTATAGCATATAATGTTCATGTAATATATATATATATATATATATATATATATACATACTGTGAGTACACTCAAGTCAAATAGGCTTAAGTAAAATTTGAGTTTATGTCAAAGGTTTTTATTGAGCTTATTCATTTGCTACAAACCATTACCAATGCAAGCTAGTAGTGAGGTTGAAATCAAGTACATTTTATTGTCTGGGTGCTGATGTTTGTGTGTGTGGCTTGGTATATTGGGTGTAGAAATGCCTTTATCTGCACCATATGTCACTACAGTGCTAACTTGCTTCCAGTCACCATGCATGTCTTAAGACACAATCATCATATTTATCATGTCATCATCATCATCATCACAACCAAATGTCGTGGTGCTAAATCCATATTTGTTGTGTTCCATCTAGTGCTAAATTATTGATACATTATTGGCGTAATATATTCATCTACTCTGTAGCCTTTATTTATTATCATAATTTATCGACCAACTGGCGATATAATACACATATTACACAGCAAGGTATTGGATAATGTAGACCACAACTGATACAGGTGTTAATGTGTGTATGGCTATAACACACTACAAGGTCCTCATTCCATTTGTCAAGTTTTCATCTTAAAATATATATACAATAGTTCTGCGTGTGTGTGTAAGTGTGTGTGTGCAAGTAACCATACAAATAAAAATAGGTAGAGCTCTAACAATTTTGCTGGTAAACATAGCCATTTCCTAAAAAGATCAAATTGTATTACGTTGTGTTATAAATTCACAGTATGCCAAGATAATCATGATTGTTATTGTTGATATAGTGTGAAGCGCAATGTACAATGAATGCCATCCATAAGTAATATTATTTTTAAAAGCCAAATTGGAGTATTTTATTTTATTAAAAAATCCTTATTTTTTATCAAACCAAAATCAACTGAAGGTACAAGTTTGCTAATTAAAACAAGAATTCTGATAGATTGCCTTGTTCTTTGAAGAGCAACCTGTAAGATTGTGTATCCCGTGTCATGTTTTCTCAGGCAACCATTCTTGTGTCGTCTTTTGGGAAAAGTGTATTTAACCTTAAAAACAAATGCCTGTTTCACCTTTCACAGCCATATAATGTTCAAGTGAGCCTGTTCATTGTTATCTCATTGATATCCCAGTAATAACAATATTTCATTACTGTATTCAGATATTACCTCATCATACTGTGTGTATCAGCTTGATACACGTGTTATATTGATGTATACATCAGATTTATTTCATCTACTGCCCTAGTATTCTTTTGTATCAGATGAATGCTGGATGTGTATTATATACTGCACTTGTATGCATATCAGTGTAGTATACAATACTGCGCTGATAATCATATCAGTTCAGTGTGTTACTTGTTGTGCTACCTTGTTGTTGTTGTTGTTCTCAAGATCTAGATAATTTGTAAATGCATGATCTTGTTTATTTAATGCTGGTAAATATTAATTAATGTTATACATTATTCATGTTATTTAGTTCATGTTGTATCAAAGACGAATAAATCTCACTGTTTGAATGCTGATTTTCCTCCCTAATTCTCAGCCAGAATGCGAATAATAATAATAATTTAATAAAACACCTCAATAAACAATTTAAAAAAAGAAAACTCTAATATCAGACATGTAAAGACATCTCAAACAAGTAAGTCTTATTAACAAATGTAATATTTTCTAGTTATGGGGTGGCATAGCTAACCTATTGTTGATTTTGTGATACAATCACCAAATTTGGTACACACATAGCTTAATATATTTAGAAAAAATCTGGATATTGGGCCATTGCAAATTGGCATCCTGATTACCATCGCAGCACATTCTCCCTCACAGAAGCAGAGGCCTGTGCACTGAAGTGCAGTCTTCTTTCACTTGTAGCGCTTTTATCAACCATTATTCCAGCCACAATTAGCTGCAGTCCAGTGGGGCTCATATGTTCCTTCTCTCTTCACCCACCCCCCAGTTAGTTAGTAATGGCAACACAGGGTCTGGTAGCATTGTTTCCCTCCAGATGTGAACACCCTGGTGGCCCACTATCTTGACATGCTCCTCTAGAGCAGTTCGTGCAGGTGGGATTATGTCCACCGAGTGTTTTTCGTAGAAAGAGCTTCCTTCTTGCATGGTTCACCTTGGTAAAAGTGCTGGTTCTGTCAAACAGAAGTATGACAAACCTTTCAATTATGTTCATTGCATCACCGTGAATTTCCTTTGGTCCGCCTGCAAGCATCAATAGTGCATCTGTCAGTTCCTGCAGTGACTTCCATCTTGACCATGCTGTCTTCTTTCCATGTCCAGCAAAGCGTGATACAGTGTCACAGCCTGTCAAAGCATGGAACACAGGTAGGGCACATGACATCTCTGGTTCAAGGCTCGCAGCTATTTGGTGGGTTGCCAGGTAGCTAAAGCTCTTGCCAGGTACGACTGCTAGCCACAGTTCCCATCCAGCGTGTAGATGATTTATGTCAAACACAACCAAGACTACAACATTGGTGTCAACACTGCGAAAGACCACCTAGTGGTAGCCATGCTGTGCAGTATGTGATACGTGCAGTAGCATACGACTATCAACTCATGGCTGCACGGGGCCAGGGTGTGGACATCCTGCAATAGGTGTGTGCTAAGCACAGCTTCCTTGCCTTCCTTATAGTCATAGAACGCCTGAAAGAGAAAACTGAATGGTTCTGTCTTGTTGATGTCAACCCGCAGAGAATTCTGCCAGTTTCCTAGTATTGCAGCTTACCCAACCACACGTCCCCTTATACCCTTTCCACGCTTGGCTTTTGCTGTGCCTTTCAAAGATACATTCTTGTAAGTATCCCAAACAAGGTGCACACGTGACACACTGCGCAGTTGAGAAGAAATACATGGGGTGAATACCTGCTGAGCATTTTCATCAAATATTTCCGAAGCTGCTGGCTTCATCATCTGAATGATGGCAGCTCCATCAAGAATTATATAGGTAGCATCAGGGGTCTTAGTCTGAGATGGAGACAGGTCCTTCGGGCATGTCAGAATGTTACTCTTGGTACAAAGTCGTAATCTTCCTCTATCGGAGAGCGCCAGAGACCATGTACACATGCCGAAAGAAGTCTTCCAGATAGCCACCCCTCGTTTGACAGCTAGTGTAGAGTCGTGAGAACAGCTCGACATCACTTTTCATTGATGTCAGCTGCCAACAAACAGTTTCAACCGATTGCGGTGGATTGTGTGATTGTGGCTTTGTTCTCTCCACAAGAGATTCCTTTGTGAATGTTTGGAACTGTTGTTGGCCAGTCTTCTGTGCCTTCTTAACAGCCTCGACTGCTGATGTATCCGCAATCTCTTTGCTGTCAAGAACAAGTAGGTCTTCGCTATCCTCTTCGAATGTGTTACCCAGTTCTTCCATTACGTTGACGAGTGAGCAGACGTCTTTCCTAAATACTTTCAGCGCACTTGCTGTCTAGTCGTGGTGGAGAACCTCATCTCGTCTTCCCATGAGATGGTGTGCATCTTCAAAGTCCTCAGTCAGCGCAGCTGTTTGCCCGGTTGGTCTTTCGAATCGTGAAATTGCCAGCATTAAATTCTCTGGCAACATCTGGGTGTCTCGTTGGTTGTTCAGTAATGTCACGAAGATGAACTGGGATCAAGCGGGCATAGTTAGTGCGGTCTAGCGTCAGAGCATCCAGTACATGCTGAATGAGGACTGCGTTGGGACCGCACAATGACCAGTAAACACAGATCCAATGACAGGCTGGTGACTTCGATGGCATACAGCCCAGGACATGTTGTCCACACTGATTCACAGGGCTCTCTTCATCGTGAGTAATATTATCCTCTGGCTAACGTTAAATCTGTTCTAAACACTGACGTTAAATACAAGTATTACTTAGCCGACTTAGATGGATCGTTAAATAAACAATTCAACAAGTCAAAGCTAAGGATTACTTACCATCCGAGCGCAGAACTGTATGCAAATTGGTGCGTGTAGTAGTTACAAGATGACGCTACGCCAGTTGGAAGCGATAAGACGCTTTTCATCAATGATACATCAACATAGTACATAAGTATAGGTGTGCTAATGTACTTTTCTAAATTAAAATAAAAAAATATTTGCTGTATTATCTTTCATCTGCAAAATTACTTTGTAAAGTTTCATAGAATTGTGAGTGAGTAATTATTTGTCTCTCAGGGTTATTAGATTCTCAATTATGTCTATTATTGCATGTGACTTCAATGATTTGAAAGTTTTGATTAACCACTGGTGGCCATTTTGCGACGGCCCAATATCTAGTTTTTTCCGCAAGATGTATGTCAATACATCTGCCAAATTTGGTGCTTGTATCACAAAATGAACAATTGTTTAATATGTTGAGCTATGCCACCCCAGTGTAGGAGAAGATACACTTCTCTTCTTGCAAAATCTCACTAAGTGTAGCCTACCACTGCACTAAACATATGACTGCCAACTCTGTTTCTCTCTGCATAAAGACATTTATTTTTAAAAACATACACCTTTTAAAAACCTTTTGATACACAATACACTCACCTTCAGCTCTCACTACGAAGCATGGGTAGAGAAAGGTAACGGGTTAATTTACAAGATTAAGCCCGTATACTTAATCGTACATGGATAACAATAATAATATCATTAAGCTGTATACATCGTCGAGCTGTGATGGTGCTGTTAGTTAGATCGTAGGACTCGTAACCGAAGGACTGCGAGTTCGAAGCTTCGGAGCTGCAATGCTGACATTTGGTGACTGGTTCACTCGGCCAGAATTGAGAACCTGACAGGACGCGATGGCTGTGTGTTTGAGTAACGCTATGCGCTTATACTGGCTGCATACCTTGTATGCTCCCTCGGGAGTTGAGATGTGTGCTGGATTGGAACAGGTCTGAATCGGTGATAATAATACTGTAAAGCGTCTTAGAGAAATTATCTAGCTCGAGAAGGCGCTATATAAATATCACGTATTATTATTATTTATTATTATAAGCATGTGTATTTGTTGCATATAATTAAGTAACTTAGAAATTTCACCAAAAAATTAACATAAGTATATAGTGCAATAATGGCAAACAATAATAAAAGGAAATTGTATAATTAATATTAAATTACATCCTCAAATACAACATTAACTGGTTGAAAGTAATATGCGTGGACATGTACAATTAAACATACCGCTATACAGTGTATAATCTGTATTATTATTTTATAAACGTGTTATCATTTATGATAAATGTGTGTTCTCCAGTATTTCTATTTCTTTATTCTTATTCTACACACACACACACACACACACAATTTATTCAACCAATAATTACTATGAATACCAAACATATATACCGGTGTATATACATCTCGTGTTTATGTGACAGAAACACTGGTATCAGCATCTGACACGTTACACCCATTGTTAACATTCAGGTGTTATGTCTGTGCATGGACGCTGTTCATGGTCATCTTAACGGCATTATAGGCCCCCGGCAAAGCAATGTACTACACAACCACCGACAAGACTATATTACAATGTCCACTTGTAATATAGTAACAAATATTTGAAGAAAGAAAAAAGGAGAGGAGAAAAAAACAGACGATAATCTGCTTCCAATCATTTTATGCCAGATATCGCCATATATAGGCCATTTGCCATTTTGTGAACCTAGGAATTTTCTACAGTACATGTATAAGGTTTTATGGTAGATTTGTCATCGCATGGTGTCACTGATGAAATTGATTGGGCTGAAAATGTGGTTGTAGACACAACTTTTATTTCATTATTATGCATACTATCATAGATATTGAAGAAACTAGGTTTTGTGATACTGGAGATGGCTAATTTGCATATTCGGAATAATTATATATGCTAATAGATCCTAGTAGTGTTTATCCTAATGATTGACCTTGAAAACATAGATATGGACACCATTTTTGTGACAGTATCATGCATACTTTCGACAATATTAAATAAAATAGATTTTTCAATCATGGCACTAATTTGCATATAAAAATTTTCCTCCAAGGTGGTCGGAATGTCATCAGTGACACCATGCGATGACAAATCCACCAAAACCCCTCATACAATAGAATATTCACAGGTTCACCATTATAACTATGTGATGCATAACGGCAAATGGACTAATATATGGTTTGTTCCAACATCCATGATTTCTTGCATTAAGGAGTACTGAAAACTCTCTGACATTTTGGATGCACGTGTCATTTTCTTGTTTACGTCAAAGATATAGGTCAATAATCATGTTGGGGAATTCATATACGTGAAAATTAATTCCGTGTACGATTTTCACAGTTGCGGGCGCGCAATAGATTAATGGATGTTGTTGAACGTCTTCCCCATGAACGCGATTTTCACGCACCCAAATGCAACATATGGATATAGATGCCTTTGAAGATCACCTCTGAATAGACATTAAGTGAATATCATGGACTTGCGCACAGTAGAAATACTTAAAGAAATCTATGCATGCGATGATGCACGCTGGTCCTGTTAAGACTAATATCAAGTAAAAACAAATACCTGGTTTATTATTACAGTTAAATCAAACGATTATAAGTAGTTTATGCTATCTAAGAGCTTATCTAAATGAACCATCAACAGTTTATTCCATAGGACTCAATAGACAAACAGTAATTATCTGCATGTGCAATTATTGTACGATCACTGGTCGGTACTGATGATCCACGACGTACATCATTTGCGATCAAACTTGTAGTACAGATCACACCCGTAGACAGAATATGTACAGTTGTTAGTAAATATATTTTATATCAGCTGATATTTTGGAGGTGTTTGCATTTCAATCTGTTAGCACACATGATAGCCATTATAGTTCCTTTTTATTTATAAAATTTCTGATGTTGATTACATGAGGAGTAACTCTCCATTTCGGCAAAGGAAGACAACTTGTGAACGTTATGAAATCAACACTTTTAGTAGTATTTATGTCACCGACGTGTGTTGTTCTTTAATTGGTATACTTCCACTTAATCTACCGTTGACTTGTTAGCAATTATTATTCGTTTCGCAATCTGATGTGTAATCTACGTGGAGAATCAGTTGATTTCGATCATTTAGAAACGACAGAATATCACAAATAGACCATGCCGTGCCAAGACAGTGATAAACTATAATTATTTCTGAAATTAACGTTAATAAATCAAAAGAAAATTAAATTTAGATCAAACTGACTTCCCTGTAAATAACGTTCCCCGATGAAGTTTATAATTAACTTCACATAAGATAACACTTGAAACTTCATTAATTTCCTCTTCGAGCATTCAGAATAAACACAAAATGCACCAAGAATGAGGTTTAGTTCACCACATATCTCTTATCATTATCTAAGAGGAAAGTAAAATAGTTTTTTTAATAAATATTCCACCTAAAACATAACCTAATAGAAAATATCAAATAAACGCTACTAGCATGTGACATCCATATGAATCTAGGCCCTCCCATCCTGCAAAATATCCGCTTGGCTATCAGTAATGTTAGGTCAGTCCATAATAAATCAGCCAGTATCACAGACTTGGTAATATCTAAGAAATTGGATATGCTCACCTTCACTGAGACTTAGAAACCTCTTGTATTTCTCATATCTGCCCCTCTAACTATTCCTTATACCACCAATCACGCCAGTCTGGATGTGGTGTTCGCTTTCTGGTATCCAATGCATTTAGTCTCATTCTGTCCAGATTGATTCTAGTTTTGAGGCTATTTGCATTGAAAGCTGTTCCTTTACTTGGTTACTTCCTATGTCTCTATCGGCCTCTGGAATAACTTCATCCTTCTTTGTTGCCTTCCATGATTTACTAGAAAAGTTAATTACTATTAATCCTGAATTTTTCATCCTTGGTGATTTCAACGTTCATTTGGATACACAGTCTAGTGCTACATCCGCATTTAATGGCATCTTAGTATCTTTTTATTTAAAACAACACCTTTATTTCTACACACCCATTCATGGTCACTGGTTTGATCTTTTCATAACCCGGTCTACACTTAACTATTTTCACACACTAACTGCCTCAGACGGTTTATCGGATCATTTCACGGTCATGGCAGAAATAACATTGAAGCATATTCCAGTTGACTCTTAAGTATAATATTCTTTATCGATCATGACATTGACATTATTGCATTTAATGATGACACAGTAAATTCTGAACTTATCATCACCCCTGAAGCTGACTTATCAGAATTACGTGAACAATAAATACCACACTATACTTAAAACTTCACTTGACCAATACGCACCTAGCTGTTAGATCACAATTCGTAAAAGTTAAACCACCTGCACCTTGGATGTTCCCCGATATTGTTAATGTTAAAGTACATTGCTGCTATTTAGAACACATATGGAGGAAATGACGCACACAACTTAACAGGCTTAGATATACTAAACGCTGTCATTTCTGCATCTGTCTCATGGATAAAGCTAAACCTTACCTGTATAGGAATATAATCTCCAACAATCCTCGTCAACTCTGGAAATCTATAAATAGGACTCTCCACAGAAAGGCTTCTGTTTCTCTGCCCGCTCATGACTCAACCAGATCTAATTCACTCTGCAATTCTTTTCCCAAACATTTCAAGGATAAGATCACCCAAATTCATGCTTTTCCCCAGGTCATGCTTCCAGTTGTACATCACCCTTGCACAGTGTTTAAACCAGCCTCACTTACTGAAGTTACTAAACTGATTTTATCATCTTCTAATTAATCATGTGAACTTGATCCTATCCCTACATTTCTGCTAAAATATTGTCTTCATACACTAATTGTTTTAATTATTAAAATATTAAATGTTCCCTTCTCGTTTTGAACCTGCCCACGTAAATCCTCTTCTTAAGAAACCATATTTACCAGCCAATGTTTTTAGTCTACTTACAAACAATTTCATTCTACAGCAGGTCACAGTACTAACACTATTAGATTTACCTGCTGCTTTTTACACCATTGAGTATTCTGTTCTTCTAGATTGCCTCTCTGATTAGTACGACATATCGGGCACAGCACTCGCTTGGATCCGCTCATTCTTAACAAATAGGCTTCAATCAATAAAAATAAGAAACTGCCATTAGACTTAGACTCAATGCAGATCAAACATTTTTATAAAACCTGTAACACTGCCTATCAAACTCTTTCTACCGGAGAACCGACGTATCCAATTTCCATGCTTTCTCTAGCACCCAAACCCAGAGGGCTTCATTTATCTGGTTTTCACTTGCTGTCTATTACCAGTTAAAGCTCGTGCTATTTCAGCTGCTGTCCGTACTCTATGGAACTCAGTCCCATAACATGTTAAGTTATCAAATAGCACAGTTTCTTTCCGTCAGAATTGAAAAACTCGCCTTTTTAGACTTGCTTATCCCTCCTACATTTCCACTGTATCCAATAATTTGTTGATGAATTTTGCATTGTACCTGGACTATGATATTCCCCAACCCCTGTACCAGGTACGCAATTCTTTTTGAGGATATTGGCGCTACAGAAGTTTATTATTGTTATATTATTATAATAACATCAATATTATAAGTTAAAACATGCAATCGAAGTGAAATATTTATGAGTTTCTATAGAAAAAAACCATCAACCAATCAATAATAAGGAATATTGAATACCCCGAGACAGGCAGGCTACTGGTAAACTAAAAAAATCAAGTTTCTCATAAATATTGTTTATCGATGTTAGACAAGTAAATGATAAACATCAGATTGCTGAATAATTCAATAGCTATTTTACTTAGATTGTATTATAGACCATACATCACGTGACCACATTAAATAAAAGCGTTCATAACTACATCTAATAAATAACTTAACAAACACCAGATAATATTGTTGAACCAGTCATCCATATATTATAAACAGAACATTTGATCATCAGTGGTGTATAGATGATGATTGATGTTTTATGGCGACTTTTCTGTACACAGTATGGTAAATGGGCCGAGCGACCTCCAAAGGTAATGAAGCAAAGTCAAAGATGAAACACCCTGCAGATATACCCACGCCGAGATTCAAACTCAGGTGGTAGTGATCTGTGATCCAGCGCGATACTAGTTAGACTGCCGAGCCGCCCACTCAAGTGGTTTATAGAAATAAAAAACTTACTGAAATGTGGATCACTGACTTGAAAGTAATCTGACGGAGTCATCTCTCTCTCTGTTGAATATATTACTATGTACTAGATGTTGACTACTCAATGTGGAAAGTCGGATCTGTCTCTAGATGTTATCAGTATTTATCAAAGTAACGTATGATGTAAGACGCTCCAATATAAATAATGCTTCATTCAGCATTGGTTCCTTTCGTAATCTTCATATGACACGCAGGAAGTCACAACATACTCATTTTATATCTTGAACTCAAGAGACAGATCACACATTTAAGGCATCGACAGCGAATGTCAAAATATTTAACAAAATACGTACGAGTGACGTATTGAACCCAATAAAGTAACATGTACTTAATCTACACAGTTCATCTGATTCATGTTGCAAATGTCGAAGCGAAATCGGATTTTCTAAGATTCGATCTTAGTTGTTCCTGAATACGAAATGTAGAATCTTGAGAGAGTGCTTTGTGAAGCAGCCTCTATAAAAGCGAAAATGAAATAGAAAATTATTTGATGATCAATTACTATTAGAGATGTTTCACATAACAGCTGTTATATTTTCGTTTGATTGATTTTGTTGAATTTATACATTAAAATGTATGTGAATAGTTATACATTAAAATGTCAACATCATAATCTATGTTTTGTAGCATTTTTTAAACTTGAAGGCAATGGAATATGCTTACTAATGAGGACCTGCCCTTTTACAATCACACACACATATATATATATATATATATATATATACTATAATCAAGTTTATTGTAGCAAGATCACATAATATGGACATAGTAATATGTGGGTTTTACACAACCAAATGTCATTGCAGATGCATTTAGGATAGCATAAGAAAATGCTTTAATAACACCTAGTCTACTGAATGAGATAGTGTTAAAGACTCCACTTAAAAAAGCATAACATAAATACTGGTAGCTCTTCATGTATCGTCTATTCACTCAAATAATCTCAAATTGTTGTTCCAATATGAAGTAAAATATCTATTATAAGCTAAGGGTAAGTGGAATAGTTACAAAGAGAGACTTCTAGATACCAATAGTTAGTTCAGAATTATACACTGTGGTGATTTGTATTTAAATATCTCAAACACAAATAAAGATTTCTATAAATACTCGTGATTCACTTCGGAAATGAAGCACATAAAATGGAGTCAAATTAGTCAACCAACAAGAACAACCAAACATATATTATTACTCGAGTAAAGCATTACATTTTCATAATCTTCAACAGCCATACATTGTCGAACATAATTCATAACATAATTTATGCACGTTATTTTAATAAATAATGGACACAAAAACAACAACGACATCGGTCACCGCATCTGTAAAAAACGAGTCTCGGAATGCTTGAAGAAAATCACATAACACTATGATTCAGCATTTCATTACTACAACACCACAGGTTATAAATAAGTGAAACTATGACAATACAGCATGTGACATGGACGCGTAATAAATTGCTCTCTTCAGAACAAGACTATCACATCATCGGATGGAAGGTTACTATTCTAGTCAAGCACACAGATATAAAGCTGACCAATGTGTGAAGTGTTAGAACAATTCAGTGAGACTCACATGGAAACGAGTACTCGATATCACAGATCGTTTTGTTTTATTGTGGACTAAGGACTGACTGTTGATCTAAAATGTAGGCGAATTGAGTATAAAGAGTCGGTCCTCTTCCTTCTTAATCCACTTCAGCAGCTTGTTGATCGAGTTGATGGCCAATGGCTTTGTCACCAGAGGCCCAAACACTGCATATAATTCGAACCCGGAAGTAACCTAAAACAAGAACAACACCAGTTATTTGAAATGACATTTTCTTATGTTTAAACTACTTTAATTGGTTAAAAATGGTGGAATTAAATCGGCTTTCATTCTGATTTGCTGATCGCTGAAAGGCTTTATTTCATCAATTGACATATTATCTTTTCGAATAAATTGGTCAAGTAATCCTTCTTCTCACCTAACACTGAACATGGTATTTAATTTCATATTCTAAACATAAGATCATTCCATTTTTATCACAAACTGCCAACAATCATTTAATTTTTATCAACAGTGAATAGAATAATTAGTTAAATGCAAAGTGCAAACACTCATCGAGTAAAAACAGGAGAGTGTGATAGTATTGAATAAATACATTTGCAAATGTGTGCTGACTTGCACAAAGAACTGAATTTGTACAAACGATACGTTTTACATTGCACATTGACAGTTTTCTTGGGAATTATGTATACATAAATTGTTTGAAATAAATATATTGAACTAATTTGTTCTGATTCAGAGTCTGAGCAACCTAGCAGCACAAAAGATAGGAGTTTCAGTAATAAACTCTTCACAGGTAATACTGAAAGTGATTTCATAAGTAATGTTCAAATCCTCTTTTAAGCAAGGTAACGAAGTCAGAGGATAATACAATTTTGCACAAAGTGCTGACTACTGGTAGGTTATATATAATTTCTTTTTTAATATCTGGCAACAACGTATATTTTTTAATCTAGGCCACTTATTTAACACTTGAATATATTAAACTATTTAATTGTATGCGGAACAACTGGATCACTCAAAACCAGGTTGGTGTCAAATTCATGCCTGATCAATACAAGTACCATAACTATAAACAACTAACTGTTTGGCTAAATACAGTAAAGTCTCCCCACATGTGAATAATGAAAGAAATATCTAAGCCAGGATAATATAGCTGATATTCTAACAAACCCATTGATTCAGCAGAGTTGATACCACTAATGTTGATGTAAGCAACAATAGATAGTTGCAGCTAATAAAGGAAGATTTAGATTATGTACAAACCTAGAACACAACCAGCAAATGTCTGTGTCACTTACTATATAGATGGCTGATTGAATTAAATAAAATATGAAGGAAGGCATAAGAAATGACTGACAAATGCTGCCTATCTGCCAAATAAATACAACCTACTGTACTTGTAGGGAGGGCTAACACATTATATTATCAAATCATTTTAAAATGAGATGAAGCATATTATATATATATATATATATATATATATATATATATACACACACACACACACACACAAGAATATTCACTCTCTGTGATTGGCTATCATGTTAAATGAATAAGTAATATATAACATACAGTATATACTCATGTATAAGTCGATTGTGACTTATACAGATTTAGACTAAAAGGGAAGGTAATAATTGGTTTAGGGGAGATACAATAATTTTGTTTTTCAACTTTAATAATAACTATATGAACAATAAACAAATTTATTAAGTGTATTTTCTATGTTGAGTATATATGGTATTTGTAACTGATTCTAATTGTAGAAATTTGAAACCTTACAATACATCTGGAATAGTTGGCACCTCTGTTAATTTTATATAAAGCTATTTACTCTATTTCACATACCCAGCCTAGTAAAGTTTCATATTCACCAACAGTGAACATGATCTTCAAAGGCCTGCTGTTGCAGTGTATCCTATAATGCAAATGTTGGTAGAGACGGAATAGGCGCTGTCTGTCTTCTTCCGCCGTGTATGGCACCTCAAATTTTGGACTGGTAAACTGAGCAGTGCTGCGCGATTTATACAGAAAGTGCCTCAACTCTGGTATGCCAGCCTCTGATATGCAATAATTACCCCTCCTTATGGACTCACATATTGCCTTTAGAGAGTGATGTTTTGTGAGCTTCTACATTAAACAGAATGATAAAAGTTAGCAATATTTCACGTGAACACGTAACAGAATCATACATATAACATAATTTTCCAAGCTATGGATTAAAAAATTTTCAAATTACAATCTTCAATAAGGTGGAAATCTGGGAAAGATCAAAACAAGATGAGTAAAAACGAGATGAGTAAAGTAAACGTTGCTCAAATGAGGAGCTATAGCAATACCTCCATTATTTTTCTCTTGCAGTCAGACAATGTGAAAAAGAGGTCTTTGTCAACAGTTAGCAACAGCAAGCAGGCATCACATGATTCATCCAGGTAAGATATATAAGCATGCAAATAACCACTGAAAAACAAATAAGATCATATCAGTTGACCGGTTCGAGCGAGGTGGTATAATAACAGGAGATAAATAAACATACGCAGACACCCTTCACATGTGTATAATATGTGTGTGTATGTGTGTCATTCACTTATACATAGTTATGAGAAAGAGAGAGAGAGAGAGAGAGAGAGAGAGAGAGAGAGAGAGAGAGCGAGAGAAACTGGAAACAGTAAACCAAAGACGATACATACTTTGAATCAAACTTTGGTAGACATATTGGAGTCCAAGACTCGGCTGCTTTAAATGATTCCGTGGCACTGACTAAATTAAATATGAGATGCAGATCCAATGGATGAAGAAAATAATGCTTCATCCTCACCAGAGTAATTAGCTGATGGTTAGTTATTAAGATAGCATAGACCAGGTCCTGAAAAATAGAAGATCACAAGTAAATGTAATAATATTAATATATTGAGTATTTAAGTTAATAAATAGTAAAAGTCAAGATTACTTTTTTAAACAATCCCATTGCATGGATGAATGGATAAACTGAATTAATTAAAGAGTAATAAAAAACGAACTTTATCATTCCATAACTTTATGGTTAATTTTCAGGTATTGACATTTAGTCAATGTACTCCACAAAGGATGTATATTGGGATAGAAATAGGAATCTACCAACTACTTCTTATTTACAATAATAACAACAGACATTTGTGGTAGGTACAAATGTTGTCAACCTGGTAACTATCACTTTAGTCTGGTAACTATCACTTTAACTTTAGTCTGATAACTATCACTTTAACTTTAGCCTGATAAGTAGGAATGAATTTTAAAAGTCTTTCATGATTTACAACAGATAAATCTACCAAATAGTTCTGTTTTGACATCTTCTTAAATCACATAGTTAATACCACACAGACATGGGGTCAATTCCATTTTGGCAATTCCACATCAAATTTATCAATTCCAATGTTTACATACTCCAATAACTGATTGGGGTAGGTACTCAGACTAGGTACTCTGAGTACCTACTTGGAATACCTACTTCGAGTAGTATATGTTCCAAGTAGGAATGTCATGGAACAAATATTTCCGTATCAAAAATTAAATGGTAAATTATTTTCTGGATTAAAATGTTTATAGCAAACTTCAATTCTAATTCCAAATTTATCAATTCCATTTGTTTAAATAAGCAATTCCAATTCCGGAACTGCCCATCAATTGAGCCCATGTCTGATAGCCAATTACGTAGCCCAAACCACGAACTGACTGATAATATTAATAGCATAAATGAGGATTCAAATGAGTTGATGATGTTTGATGACAATAAAGTGGAGATAAATTGGCAATGGTTGTCATTGAGGAGATCAGTATGAGGACACTCACTGATTTATCATGATAAAAACTGATACTTTTATATATTCCATCCAATAAAAATAGCGCTGATACAGGCGTTTAGAGCATTTCTAAGTTGCCAAGTAACACAAACATTCGCCAAACCATTAACATCCCAATGGGGAACAATTCATTTATGTTTTTTTTTTAATCTAGTTAATCAATTGTGTCATTGATACTGCTATTTATAACCAAATAGTGAAATACAGAATAAAGTAATCCATAACTAACACAGTGAGCAAGAACGAAACATTGGTGTGCTGGCTAAAATGTATATTCCTGCCATCAAGACCTATTGGATAATGTGCATCACCTCTGAACGTTGCTTGCAGAGAATTACAAGGAAGACTTCGAAATATATTTCAGCTTAGCATTTATTGCTCCAAGCCTGGTAATGTTTAATTTGAGTTGTGTGTGAATTCATAGCTCAGAATAACTATTTCATCAAATTAAGGAAAAGACTCACTCCTGTAACCGGTGTCTAACTAATCAGGGTGAAGCTGCAGGGCAACGACCACAGTTTTGTATCCTCTAGACTATAGTAAGATGGACAACTGCTAAAATTCTGAAGCTGAGGGTAGTCACTGTGAAGCAGCCTGAGGCAGATGTCATAGATGTTCAAGAAAGACGTTTGAAGAAAATTGAATAAGTGTGTGTGAATCAATATACTGAATAGACTGTATGTAAACAGGATTTGTAAAAAGATGGCCAATAAGCATATGGACTGGGACAGGCATTCAATATGGCATTTCCCATCCTTTATCAGTCAATATTTCTTTTAAGTGATTAACATCAAAGCCACATTTCCAAACATATGAACTGGTCTACCAGTCAATATCTACATGGCCTCTCAGGAAAACGATATCACACCACAAGCTATTCCACTATCTGTAATCCTAGTCTGTTTGTAAGCTTGTTTTGTATCGTCCCAAAGTTAGAGAATACCCTATCAGTGGATGCCAAACTGACCGGCATAAACATTAGTTGCTGACCCAACTGCCAGAGAGGCTTGGGCTGACTGAACTGAACTTCTCAACGCATTTCCACCACATAGCTGGCTTGATCTTCTCAGTTGTGGCTTGATGTGGTAGAGCTTTGGGTAGATGCAGAGTGTCAGACATAAAGCCCACAGACGTTCTGGCATCAGGTCAGTTTTTTAGTTTAGAAGCAGATCCTGAGCTGCACCGATATGCTCGGGCCTGACACACGTCACTTCCACCAACAGCATATTGGACATGAATTGTATTTGTGGTCAATTCAAAGGAAATTGCCTCGAACATACCTTACCATGGAAAACATAATCCCTGAAAAGTACTCTTTCTCACTCTGATTGACAAACAGTCTACCCATTTATATTGAAATGGAAGAAACAAATAACTAAATAAAAATATTCCATACTCCATAATAGAATTATGAACAAAGTTATGGACATCTAATCACTTGTCATGTGACCATGTGTGTTGTTTTTGTATTTTTAAAGCAATCCATGGGCTAGACATTAACTTTAAGAATACGACAGCAAAGGTTTGCTACCATGTGTTTATAATAAATAGCAAATAGGCTTTCAATGTAGCAAAACAAACCTGTCCCATATTCATTTTCAGAGCTTTGATTTCCATGAAACTTGGAAGGAAAGAGGAAACCAGGTAAATATAAAGGTAAGCATTACTCCAGAAGTTAAGCAGACTTAAATGTTTTATGTATAATATAAAGTATTATAAATAGAAGTAATATATATATATCACACCAACAAGAAATACTGTTTAGTGCTGTAAATACTCGCATATTAGTCGACCAAGGCAGATAACTCGAGGTCTAATTTTGATGCTGGAATTCTTTCCTCAGACATATGCCCACTGTATAAATCGAGGTCAACTTCTGAAGTATTGGCTTGCCAGTTTTTGAACTGTTTGCTGTCTATTAATACGATTAGAATCCCTCAAAATCTTTCCCATTATCCACAAAAAGCTGGCCTGGCCATAGTCCAGAATCTCACGTGTAGCAGGATAATTGTCATAATAATCATCATAACCATCGTTGTTCACCACATCCTCAGTTTAAGCAACACCTTCATGAAGAAAATCCTCATACAGGCCATCATCTGTTCCATCCATCAAGTTAGAAATACCACACTTTAAGAAGGACTTGCACACCATTTATGTGCTCCCAAGCGGTTTTCATCCACCTGATGACCTGGGTAATCAACGGTCTCTTTAGGTTATCAGCAGCTGTCATCTAATCATGCCATAGTTTCCTTTCACTCTTAAACAGCTTGTTCAGGCATACATCCAATGGCTGCAGTAGTGACCTATACTCTCCAGTACAACAGCCAGTGTGGATAGATCTATAGATATGGATTTGTTCCTAAGTTCACTAACTTTGATATCCATTCATAATTGTTTGATGATATAATTAATAGACAAACTTGTCACAGTCCCATCTATCAGTAAACAATTGTGAGCAGTGATTTCTATTGTATCACTAATCATCCAGAGGTACCAGTTGGTAATGGAGCGTGACTATCAAGTATAATTATGTAAAGACCGGCATGTTTGGGAAATCGAGAATCAAAGAATAATCATTGGCCTTGGAATTATAATGAGTACCGATGACGTATTAGAAAATAGTGAATCCCATCATCAGCAGTTCCATAACGCATGTACACGTTTCCAGGGCAAGATGATGATTTATGGTCATTTCCAGGGCAAGAAGTTTGTGGATCGTTAGTTGTCGCCATCATGTCATAATTATTTTTTGTTTATAAAAAATTAAAAGGAAGATGAAATTAAAAGACACTAGTTAATATCTATTGTAATATTTGGGTGAAAATTAATCATTATTTATTGAATAATGATGGATTAATAGGCAGCAAGGTGGCAATTTATTTCTTGACTCTGGCTCTTATTGGGTTGAATCCTATAGTGTTGTGTATCGAACGATGACCCGGAGCACCTTTCCTTCAGTTGGTAGGAAATATGACACATGTATAAGTTGAGGTGATTCTGAGAATTCCCTGTCCCTCCCCCTCAAAAATGTACTTACCCCCGAGTATTTACGGTAGGTATGATACACTGTAATGATATTACATTTAGATCTAGATCTACAAGAAAACACAGCAATAGTAACAGTTTGCATATAGTGTAGTCACCATTATATTATATTATAATGTGCCGTGAACTAAAGGCTTAGCTTTTTAAAAGACCTTTCTTGTTATGTACCATCCATTAATAATAGTATAGCCATGAATAACATGACACAACTAGTGGAAATAATAATTTTGAAGCTGATATTACACACTACATCTCATCACCAATGTTAGTTTTCTTTTGTTTTAGCAGGAGGCTTCAGCCACGCTGAGCTAATGTACTGATGCCATAATTCCATACATAACAAGCATCTGGAAATCCTGATCCAGCTCGGAGATGTGCGAATGGCCTCAATAATTGCCACTGTTTGCAAGTTTTGTTTCATAAACCTGGAAAAGTTTTGATTCAAGTGGAATGGACCAAATATCACAATTTTTGGATGAAGCATTTGTTTTCTTAGAATTTTTGACCACTAGCCAAATATTATTACCACCTAGACAAGTGTGGTAGTAAAAGACTTACACTCATCTACATTTGCTTGTAATACTACCATTAATATGACACCTAATTTTATTTCATATCATACCATTTAGAAGCCATTAAAATTGTTTCCAGGTAAATATTTATTCAACTAATTACCATAGTACCGTCCATTAAGCTGACCTAAAAATCTTAACTTTTCCCTGCAATATCTCCAGGTGACGTTTTGAACGAAGGAAATAGATTTGTTTTCATAATTCGTTATTATTACTAATGTGTTTTGTATACTGTCAATAGATCAAGGCAAATTATAACGATGGTTTATACAAACTGTTAGCACATAAGTGGGGCCTCTAACTTAAATTAATGGTGTGATTAAACATTCAGTGAACCGCATATATGAAGTCAATGACTTCGAAATAATTAGACATATTGTCAATTACTACTGAGCTATTGATGGTACATTTTGGTCACTAATGCGGCAATAATCTAGACAATGTAAATTAATGTTATATGCCTTCGAATTGACAGTCGTGAAATGCGCTACTGAGTCCAACAACATTTATCCATAATTACAAAAATCAGATAATTATCATGAACTTGTTTACTTCTATTTTTACTCCATGACTGCATGAGTTTAGATCAAAATGATGATTGATGTCTGTTTGCATCTATATCTAAATTAGATCTAGAGGGCTGCTAACACACTGAAATATATGTGGTTATGTGACTTAGCATTTTATTATACACCAACCAGGCACAGAATGGACCCTTATACGTGAATATATATATATATATATAGAGAGAGAGCAATACACTAAAAACTAAACTTCATAAATGGGTGGTTTATGATGACAAATACTAAATAAGCATGCACAAAAAATGTCATAAACATACCTTGACTTTGGCATTTTGTGCAATACTCTGTGCCACTGTATCTCTAACAGAAGTCTCCAAAGGCAGACACCTTACAGCACAGAGGAAGAAACTTGGATCTTGATTCATCACATTGAGCAAATTATCAAATGTCTTTTCTGTCCCCGAGAGCAGCCGCCGCAGATCGTAATTATGCAGCATATTAAATATTCGGCCTAGTTGACTTAATGTTAATATGGAAAGCACCTGGTTATATATGTAAGTCAGTTGCAACAATAAGTGTGTGCTACTCTCTTTTGTCTGTGCTATTGCTACTAAGATCAAGTGCTCCCTGACAAGGAATACAAACTTGTGATCACCAGCCACAATGTATCGTATGGAATCCTTGCTGGACTGGATAAAGGACACAAGAGCTTGCATCACACCAAACAGTGTAACCAACCTATCTTCATCTCCATACCTATCAAATAGGAAGGTACAATGGGTTAAACATAGAAAATCAAGTCTTTTAAATATTTTCAAAACAAACAGACTGCACACTGTTATTCACGGGTTTATAAAAACACATGGTTTAAAGATCTGACCTGCAATATATAGGTTTTCCTGCTTTGCTTAAAATAAAGATGTGTTTATCCTGGTTCTTCCACTGGGCACTATGAACATAGTCTAACTCAGGACTCAAATACTCCTCTGCAGTTACACTGGGTTCTGTGACGTCAGAAGAAGCGGGCTGGCAAACCTAAGTAGACAAACATATGTTAAGTGCATAAAAATCAAAAGGGATTAAATGAAATCAGAATTTATGCTGAACTACACATTATTAACCAATGCATAACTCAGATATGGCACAACATGAAAAATTCACACTTAAACAGTGAGGTTAGAGTCAAGTACACTTTGTTGTACATAGATAAATAAATTAACAAATTAGTATGACAGCCACATTAATACTTCGTGTCATTATGCGAAACATAGTACCAAGTTAGCTAGTAACAGCATAACACTGATTTATGTGAAATCTAGCGACAACTAATGAAAACAATTTTTATGGAAAAAATCCGTAACCTGATCAGTATCAACAGAATGTGGACTTCCGTCGCTGGCGGACAGTGATGATAGTTGTCTGTTTATACAAGATATGTCAGGAAGGGTCTCTTTTGGGCTGTTTTGACCCGTTTCTGTGACCGCGGTCGTCGCAGTCTCCTCGCTGTTGTCACCGACGGCGCTGTCGTCACTGGACACTTCTTGTCTGTCATACTGTGTACACTGTTCGGAACAGACAGACGTCTCTTCTGGATCAACCCTGTTTTGACATTTGACAGTTTGGTCTGGTGTTGACGTCTCGCTGGCATCGTCGGCGTCACCTACGACCGATGTCGATTTACCATTCGGGACATCGCTTTGGCATACGTCCGCTTTTAAATATTGCGCTATGTCTTCGTATGAGTCGGTAGCTATCAACATCGAATTTCGACACGCCCCAGGTTCACTCCCTTGTTTAAATTCATCGTCGTTTGCAGAAGAAACCACTGGCTCTTCTGCCATTTTCTCTGTTTTACCGACGAACTGACCACTTTGTTCTTATTCAAGTTATTGCCAATGCTACACGTCGAAAATACGGAATTATTTGTAAAACATCGCAGTGACATCTACCATGTATTTCTGCCGGTTTTGTACGGAATCATCAATCGGATCATAACAACTTACACCACATATTAAATTATGCCATTAGGTGAAATCAGCTGCATCTTCTTTAGCGAGTTTCACCCTACGGCAGGACCAAAAATCGTTTACCAGGTTAGCGAACAGTCATTCCCTGTAAAATGTAAGGGGTGTGCAGCGGCAGTATTAGTATTTATTCCATTTTGTGATGGAAAGCCTTAACAATAACAATGCTATTTACTTATCTGACTGTATTTTAATCGTTTTGGAAAAGTCGATATAGTATTTAGATGTGGGTTAAGCGATGCAATTGAAACTTAGATTTTGTCTTAGAATTAGATCCTGTCACTTTCACTTTGGTCCGTTTTTAACTTTTATATTTTTATGTTCAATTTAGTTTTATTCAACTGTTCAGTATCATACAGGTATAACCTGTCACCAGATTGAATTAGTTTAATGGTGAAAAGTTGGATGTCATAAGGGTAGACCTACTGTTTATAAGTAATAAGTAACTAAATATCACACACATACACATTAGATCTAGACTAGACTAGTACAAATTTTAATTGCTATCTTAATTTGCATACTAAACCACATCTGTTTATGTTATGACAACACAAATATTAAAATGTAAATATTCTGTATTTCATTTTCAAATAGCATTTATAGCAATTAAGATACATGCCCTACATCATAATATTATCACTGTGACCATGTTATTTCTGTTTGATGGTTTTACTACTGCGTTATTTGGCCTTGCCTTCTGCTCTATTAAACTATAACTCATGTCCATATAAACTTCTAAGAACCTCTTAGAGGTGCCCATAGAATTTATGGCAGTCTTTGCCTGCCAGTGTAGCGATCTAAATATTGTTTAATTTATTGGGAAATTTGTTTTGGTGGTGATTTATGACCACTTTTATGCATGCGCTACCAGTTAGATGCTGGGGGCACTGGAAATTTGTTTTGGTCGAAACCCTTATATTTGTACGAAGTCATAGTTCTGCTTTGAGACATATTTTAGATTCCTATACCTCTGGGTCTCCTTTCTTGACAGCATCATAAACAAATAATTTCATATGCCATTTGGGCCCAAAACTGTTAGTTATCATTATGTCTAGACACTCGATCATCTGTAATTGTAATCTAAAAACTTACCCGACAGACTATACAAGGTACACCAAAAACTACTCAGAAATATCATCTTCATGGTTACTGACCAAGCATTAATTGCCAGTAGCTTTAAATTTGTTTTTGAGGGTATCTATTTATTTCTGGCTTCTTCCCCTATACAGTTATAAAGATGGCTAACTGGTCCACAAAGATGTGAACCATAATTTCACAGGTTGAAGTAACCTGATACATCAATCATGCCATTTATTAATATACTGATTACCAAAAGAAAGGAATCAATTATTACAAGCCTTTTAGTAAAAGTTTTAATTTCAGTCAATGGATGATAAACAACATAGCTAATCTTAACTGTAAGCTTAAAACAGATGGTTTTAACTTTTAATATTTGTATTGTTCTTTAACTTATTATCACAAATATTAGAACACAATTGGCTAACTGAAGCCAACAACAGAAATGTGAAAAATGGTTGAAAACTGCAAATCTGAACTGTGGTCAAAGATTATCTAAATTTACAACCTTCATAATTTATATACAAATTCATAAACTTTCTTAATTAGTAAAAGTTCACATTAATGCATAAATTTATTGCTATTAACAGATCAAATATGTACCTAACCATTTCAAATAAAGTTGTTTGAATTCATTCTAATCTGAGACACCCAAGTGGATAGCCAAGGATCAAGCTGATTAGGTCATTGTTTAATTGGGTTGGCCTTAGCTTCACCCAACAAAGGCTATAAATAAGAAGGAACTACTGGGGAAAAAGCCAGTGATTAGTGAATGGTGCCTTAACATCACAAAGGCAACAGTGACTATGCTAACCATTGAGGATGTTGGCACAATGTAGTTCTGCTATCTAGGTCACTAGTCATAAATCAGGTGATTTCAGCTCATAGATGTAAATTGTTTAGTTAAAAACAATTATTGCATTGTTTTAAAAATATATTTTGAATCTTTTATTTACAGGTGCCAGAGAATTATATTAGTAAAGATGAGTTTGATACAGTTCATGTCTATATTATAACAAAACCACAGTTGAAAGACAGGATAATTACAATGTATGTGAATATAAATATATATAAATATGTTCTGAATGTAATAATAATATTTAAGTTGTACTCCTTTTATTTGTAAAGAAAATATATTTTGAAATACATATGATTGAATTTGAATATTACTTTTACACCTGAAGTATTACTATGTTCATTTCAGAGATGTGTTAGGTCACAAAATTGTTGGTTGTCCTGTCTATATTGAAAACCCAAAGTATGACAGAAACAAGTTGATATTTAACCTGTGCTTTGTGTTTGACTGTCAGACAAATACTTTAAGATATGAATCTGTTGTGAAGAAGCTTGCTGGATATCTGACAACACTTGAGGTAATATATTTTGTGCTACTCTGAAATGAAACTGTATCAAATATTTAGTGTCTTTTTAATTTATTATGTAGTTAAGATATTGTGTGAAATATACACTACTCTTGATCAACTAACCATTTAATTACCGAAATTTGATTTAGTAAATCACATAGATAGCCCTTAAATATTACCATAAATAATAATAAATATATGTAATTGTTCACAAGTCACATATGTGTTAGATACAGTTTCGTTTACTGAATAAATAATTTTGATGGTACTTTTAAGATTTATCCACATTTAGTCATGTACATATACATCAAACTACATGTAACATTTTTTAAATTGAACAAAAGATAAATGAATATGAATATACATTATTAAGCAGGAAAGTGCATTTCAAAATCTTCTTCAGAATGAGAGTGGATTCCTTTCCAGTGAAGAAACTAAGAAACAATTACCTGAGATTTTGACAAAAATACTAGAGGAATTAAACCGATGTGGAGTATGTCTGATACCAATAGGTAAATATGACCTGCTTGGAATATAAATTGGCCTAAACACTTTACTTGCGCATGGACAATTTTAAACTGTGAAGTCCCTAATATCATGGTTCAGAACTGGTTGTAAAGTATAATCAAACATTGTCAGTATTCTTGCTCAGTGAGGTTAAATCTAACTTTAGTTTCAAGAGTGTTTCCTACTTTTATACAATTAAGAAATTTCTGATTCACTGGTGGAGTCTTTGTAGATTTCATTACGCTATTAAAGGTATGATGAATTGAGCTCCAGGCTATATCACAGATATCCTTCAGGATGGAACTAATGTTAACATTGAGGGTTTC
Organism: Paralvinella palmiformis; assembly: GCA_025642065.1. Lineage (NCBI taxonomy): Eukaryota > Metazoa > Annelida > Polychaeta > Terebellida > Alvinellidae > Paralvinella > Paralvinella palmiformis. The sequence continues at coordinate 66,730 of JAODUP010000903.1, forward strand.
TCTGGCTGTCATTAGTTCTAGGACACTGAATGGCCTGAATTGTGCCAATGTGTCATTAAGCAACACCCATGCATCCATCCATCTGGCTGTCACTAGTTAGATGTATCCTGCAGCAAAGTTCAGTGGGGTATGGAGATCTAGCTTTTAGCACTTTTGTCTCAAGAGTGTGAGATGCTCTGCTAGATTCTGTCAGATTCGATATTAATCTATGTGTTTAGAGAGGTCTTAAATGCTGATAATTAGCTGGATCTTGCATTCTCACTTCTTATTGCTAGTTTGCAGTCATTTGTTTTATGTTATATTCTATATAATGGCATACTATTAATAATCAGATACTTGGTGATTTCTCAGCTTGTGATAATAGAAGATCAGTTTATTCTCATGGATGGCAGACTTTTAGTTTTAGCCAGATATTAAACTGTGGCCATCCAACTTATAGATGTATAAAGCAAGAATACTGACCTGAATCACCATAAATGGAAGTAGCTGTACTGAATCAGTCCTTCACTATAGAAAAATGCATATAACATGGATAAAGTTGAACTATCCACGCTCATAATTTTCTTACGTAACAAAATTCTGTTGCGACTATCCACTCAGAAGCCACACCATGAAATTTAACGCATACAAACATATCAGCATTAACGATATGCATCTAGCAGGCTGCAATGAGACTAACAGTTGCGAAATGAATCTGAGCTCCCTTCTGGTGCAAGTATGGAAAAACCCGGCAGGATCTGAACTGTATGCTTTAAGCTTTTAATCTGGTAACCCTGTTGATATTGTAGTACATATGTAGTACATGAATTCAAATGAACGAACAAACAATATGTGCCTGTATTGTAAATATTGATTTGAACACTGCTTATTTGATCTTCTTCAGATCAGTCCACAGCAATACACTTAAAGGTTACTGGTGATCATCTGGATCCAGGACAGGTGCATAACCATGATGTCCCTATATATGAACCAAGAGCTAAGTATGATATCAGCAAATGGGATATGGCTACACAGCAGGTACTCACTCCTTCATTATGTGTAATATATATATATATATTTTTGTGTGTATGTGTGTGATTGACATTTATAGTATGGATACAGCTATCACCCAGTCAGATAATGGTCTTTAATATTTAGAAAACAATTGTGCAATCATTAGCAGAATGATCCTAAATGGCCTATTTTACAAATATAATATGAATACATATTTTTGGGGTCTTGTTTCACTTCACATATGACACAATTTAAAATATCAGTTAGCATCATCATCTGTCAATAAGAATTATCATTGATAAATATTTTGATAGTTGTGTTGTTGTCAGTAATACCTTTTAGAAAGAAAGAAAAAAAACCCATCCATATCACCATATTGCCCATTTCACTTCATTTTCCTTATTACTTATGTATTTGATTCAATGATCAGACATTAGATAATTTAAACCTCATCAGCCATTATATAATAAGAGAGCATTGTATTAATATTGAAACATATTCTCATCAGCTGATTCTTTCTTATCTACCATGTCAAGTAAATAGTTGTCTTCCTATAATAGATATAAATGTTTATATGGTTAGCATTCACAGGGTTTAATAAAACAGTTCACTTTCAGAAAAGAATGAACGAAATGTGTAATGTTCGTAAAAATAAACCCAAATCCAACAATAACATTCACAAATTATACATGACATTATGGGTATAATAAAATATTCCAAATTACTGGAGAATAGCCATTATGGCTTCCTCAAATGAGATATTGTACAGCAGGAAGGAGAAAAAGCATGTGCTCTGATGTCAAAGCGCACAAGGATCATGTAGGCATCTTCAGATCGAATCAGGTCACAGATGTTCTGGCATAGATCTTATTTGTCTCTGAGCTCAACATACAATAGCTACTGGTAATTGATGCAGTCTTCAGTTCTTTTACATAAATCTGATATCTTGGTAGATAACTCATACTGCAAGAGTACCAAAAAGTTTCATAAAGAGTGCCACTGTTTGGTTTTCATTGGCCATTTTAGTAACATTTGAGGTTGTTTTGATCAGGGATACTGTAATATTCATAAATAACATTCTGTTCCTAAATTATAGTTAGTTGTCACTTTGTTATGTTGTTATAACTGAGTCATACAAACAATAGCAATAGGCTTCAGGAGCATCTGGGGCCTGGCTTCAAAATGGTGGCACCCAGAGACACATTTTAGTTTGGTCACCAGTAATATAATCTGGATGTTTTAATATGTCCATGGTTGATTGCATTCATATATTAACACCATTCATCATTAGTGTCTCACTCAGTCAATTACTCACTCGCCTAGCTATAAAGCTAGATCACTGATAATTGGATATGTCATGAATTTTTATTTCAGCTTATGCCTTACACAGATGGTTTTAAGCATGTTGCTAGAATAGCAACTGAGGCCAATATAGACATCAATATTGTGAAGTCCTGTCTTAAAAATTTGGTGTATGTAATGTTTTTGATACATTATGATAAGCTACTTATAAAGGTCCTTGTTATATTCAATGGATAAGCTGATGAACAATTTGATTTGATTCACATGATGATTTACATTAGCTATAGATGTATTTCGGACAGGATTTATTCCCTGTTTTATTCATATGAACCATTTCAGATTTTATGGTGCTATCAAGCTGATATCAATATTTCAGGCAAGTATTAAAAATATTGTTATGAGATTGCCATTGGCCAGAGGATGGCATCAGTGGCCTAATTGAATGCTTAATTTCATTACCAATATGTACTTATTATGTCAATGTCTTACAGCTAACTTGTTGATCAGTATTTCTATGGCTGCTTATGTAATAAGATATTAAGTGGTCTATTTAGTTCTGGGATATACTTCAGGTTACTTCTTTTTCCAGAGTATATGCTCTGTGAGTCTACAATTTTATGTCTTGATAAAACATAGTTATAAATAAACACACGGAGAGGGGTTTGTGTAATTGTTATAAAGTGCAGTCTAATAAAGTCAGTAAGCATCCAATACATGATAGAAATAATATAATAATAAATGCTGTTGTCTTCTTTACCTGTGGTTACTTTTAGTTTGGGAAAATTTGGCTAAATTGCTTGTAGTTCGAGGAGTATCCACAGGCTGTTGCTTGTTTGGCACAGGCTAAATTTAGAAGTGGGACTGATATATGTGAATGAAGTATTATTCCAGTAAAATCAGCTTAGTTGTTTTAGCTGATTTGACAAAGTAGAACATTTTCTTTTGTGATATACTGTCCTATATATTGATCTCCACTGAGGGTCATTCAAAAATGGATCAGCTTTCTAATAACAGAGAAATTAGGATAAGGAATAATAAGTTTTTCATTCGCTAATAAACCCTGAAGATTTTGTTAAATTTACATCCAGTTATACTTTTTAGGTGTTACATCACAGACCATTTTGTTAATTTTAACCCGTTGTAATATAGTCTCGTATCTTTTACAAAGTATTGGAGTGGCCCAATGCAGCATGTTTGTTGCAGCATTTAGAATTTGTACATGTTTGTTAATGTAGTGCTGAAAATATAAATTTAAAGATTCTGTCTGTGGCTGTACATTTGTTATTGTGATGGAGTGAGACTGTCTTAAAATTACCTAACATACCTACCTGTATTTAAAACATTTCAGTATTCAAATGTGTATGTGACAACGCCCGACATCAACAGTTTGCTGGAAGACAAACAGTTACAAGAAGAATGCCTGAATTATATCAGTAGACCAGGTAACTGCATCATAATATATCAGTAATACAATTGATTATCTATTATAATACCTCATTTGTAATTTCAATGACAATTGAAATTTGATGACATGTCCAGGGTGATGTTATTCCAGCTACAAAAGGTATAACAAATATTTTTTTTAAACCACTATTAGTACATACCGAATTAAATATAACACTTTTTTTCAAAAGAAATGCAGCTCAAAGGCATTTTACACATTATAATGTTAAAAATATATACACATAAAAATAAGTAAATTGTTCAGTTATTATTTTACAAGATACAAGTAAGATTTAACAGAGAGAATCAACAGAAATAAATTATTTAAATATTATTATATGAATGTGATAATAGATACAAACAAATCTCTTTTGTTTTGGTATTAACCTAAATTTTTATCCAAACATTTATGGTGAACAGTATTGAGCATCTAATTTGAGCTCTTCAAAAACAATATAGGTTGAAGCATCAGGGTGATATCAGCCAAAACAAGTTATTTTGAAATTTTGACCTGAAACAGTGTTATGATATGATTTTGAGGGAGCTGTGGTTATTTGTCGATATTTAATTTATTTATGAAAGTTAATTTTGGAATTCACCAAATGACAGACATGTTTCACAATAAAATATAATCTATTACATCTTTCAGAGATTTACTACTTTGGTTATTGTATTCAACAGGTCAGACTGCCAACTTACACCATGTGTTGACACTGTATTGTGGGTTGACAGCTGGAACCACAGTGAAAGATATCTGTGCTAGACATAACCCACACTGTTATGGTATAGATGTAAGGTATTTATTTTTGTGCACTTAATCGAAGTGTGAGGATACGCTGTTAGTGCAGTGGTTAAAACAGTGCACTACAAAACGCCACATTGTCGGCTCGAATCTGGCTCATACCCGTGTTTGTGAAAATTGGTTTCCTCTGAGAGACATCCCTCATCCATGTATCCCAGGTGTGACCAGTGCCAAGGTTAAATAAATCAGCTGAACAACAACAATAATTAATCAAAGTATGATCCAGTACGCTAGGGGAGTGATTTTGGAAGTAAAATATCCCTCTGCCCTTGAGGAACTTACCAGTCTCATCTTTTGCATTATGAATATACTAAACATTGATACATTTAATAATTATTGTTCTGACAACTTTTGCTAAATGAACTTCAATCTTTAAAAGGCCATTATCACTGGCTCATGTTGATTATTTATTTCTTTATTTCATTGAACTCTAAAAAGCTATGTTTATATTTTGAATAAATGCTCAAGTAGCTGTTTTAAATTTTATTGTGTTATTTTAGTTATGTAATTGGGAGGGGGGGGGGTGTTCAGACATTCAATTGAAACAATGTAAGGCCTGTCCTGAAACCATGATTAATTCATATATTATCAATGTGGCTAAGAATTTACACTAAAATACATTTTGCATTCATTGCATTTGTCATATTCATTCCTTATCATAGCAAATAAGATAAAATAACAAGTAAAGTTTTAACTATATAAATTTGGAGTGCAGCCCAATGATCCACACCTTAGAGAAGTCGTCCTATATTTACATGTGTCAATTTGCTAGATTAGTTCAAACAAAAGGTAACCAGTTTTTATTTGTTGGAATTACACCAGTGTGTGTGCTTGGTTTTATTTGCAGAAAGCTGATTCAGTTTGGTTTAATGCGTGGTTTGATTCGACATCTACAGAAGTATCCAGTTAGAGTACCCAATGATGACAGTGTTGGTAACCTCAGAAATTTCTATAAGTGGTTTAATGGCAATCACTGCTATGATGAAATATGCTGTCTTACTGGTAAATATCCCTTAATCGCCACACAGCAGTTAATCGATATTGTTAACAACTGATTGCATGTTATTCTTTTTAAACAGGCGTATATACAATTTATATAAATTTATTTTGGTATAGGTTATGTGCAATACTTAGAATTATACTTTTAAAATGTTTTTTGTATCAAATTTGCCGTTGAACGTCATTTGGTTCAGCAATTTTTTTTTTCGTCATTTCATGTCACTAGAATAATTTTATGATAAAGAGCTGGAGGCAAATAATATATACAAATGCCCCATAAAATAAAAAGTGAGACTCCACTCCATAAATATTGATTGAGAAAAACATGGATTATTGTAAATAGAACACTCTATATAAAAACCTAACCAAAGAGGTTTTTCAGTTAAGTAATTTATCGTATTTTGTATATGCTCATTTAAAACATGTTATCAGACAGCTTTTCATAATTTTACTACCACAAAATCAGGTGGTCTAGCGGTAGCGTTTGGACCACAGATCACTACCACCCGTGTTCGAATCCCGGCGTGGGCATATCTGAAGGTTGTTTCGTCTTTCACTTAGTCTCATTACCTTTGGAGGTCTCTCGGCCCATTTAGCCTACCTTGTGCACAGAAGTGGCCGTAAAACATCAATCATCATCATCATCACTACCACAAAATCAAACAATCAATGGTGGCTTATCTCAACATTTATAAAATGTTCTTTAATTCGTTTTTTAGGTCTTAGTCAGCAAGAATTGGATGATATTGTAGAGAATGATTCAAACATCGTTATTTGTTGGAAGTGATACTCGTATTGTATTGTAGCCATACTTTTTTGTGTAATCATTTATTCTTTGATTTACCTTCCATTATATGTGAATGCAGTTATATTCATATATAGCGGTGGTAGAAATTTGTGTCTCGTCTTTATCATGTTTATGAATAAAATAAAATAATCAGTATTTCTAGCATTTAAAAAGGAATGACAGTGTTAAGCTTTTGATGGCATTTGTACCACGGGCACCCATACACTCACAATGATTCAAATGAAAACAGTAGTACACGTCTATGATATAATTTATTCACAAATTTATATTTGGAGAGTAAAATATTTTAATATGACAAACACGCTTACTTGCAGGCATACAAATATACCATTTACCAGTATATATTAGTGAGTGAGATTTTTCAGTGGAATAACTAAAATGAAATTTTTGGGTTGCACGCTTCATCGATCAAGTTTTCAAAGAACATTGAAACATGCCAAGTGATAATGAGTATGTCTTAATAACATGTCAGTATTCTAGTGATACAGTACTCCAACATGACTGAATTTATATATAATATCATTAATATGAATATTGAACAGTTAATTGACACTTGTACTTCTGTCATAATCTACACATCTTGATGGAACTGTGGGGAAGAACTTCTGACATTGTGTCATCAACCTCTTGATGGCCTGAAAGTAATGTTTAACTTTAAATACACAACCCTTGATAACTGCACTTATTAGTGAAAGATGAGAGAGAAATATTAAAATTATTCTAATATACATTACGTCACATTATTCTCTCATTTATATTTTAAATGAACCATATGTTGTAAATCCCATATTTGTGTGAAATATTTCTCATCAGTAAACGACAACATATTATACCTGTATATATTTACGCTGCGTCTCATCATTCAGCACATGAGCCACATTCCTCGCCGAGATCTTTTCTCGTCCTGTGCGAGCATGAATACCAACCATGGTCACACCGATGGGCCATGGTGCATTGCCTATGGCCATCTCTAAATAAGCATCATTAGCCTAAATATGTCAGACAAAGACAAGCATCAGTTACATCAATAAATCAACCAGTTCAACACTTTCGGTAGTAATTTGGAGCAAAACAATAATTCCAAATCAACTGTAAATCTAAACTCCATAGCAAATATAATAATTCTAAAACACTATTTTCCGTTAATAATCCAAAAATTATGCAAATCGAACATAAGACAAAAATAACTGTCCCACCTCATCCGCAAATAATATTTATTATTACTTATTAAAAAAAAATAGCTGAAATTATTTTTAATGTGGTAATGAATAAAATCAATTGTTTCTCCCTTTCTGAAAATGAAATTCCAAATAATACAATTATAAAATTTGAATTAACACCAATTAAGATGTAACCAACTCCAAGTCTAGTTATTATTGATTAACTACGTTTCATAGACTGTAACAAAACGACTATTAACCTTCAGATAATGTCTATCCAATAAACGCTTTATTATGTCCACCAAACATTCCAATATTTCTGGTTCAAGTTCCTGAAATAAAAATATTTTATTATATTTTCTAGACATGCAGTCAATCAATTTGCAAAAAAATAGCCTGAAGATGTCTTGAATACTTTAACTAAGGCTATCTATATATATATATATATATATATATATACAATTAATAAAATATCCAAACAGATAGATTTATTTAATCAAGACATATGGCACCTTTGAATGGCACCAGCTAGTAAGGACATATTACATGTACAATATTATTGCATAAGAAGAAAGTACTGCCACTTACTTTTCGTTTTAACTTCTTGAATAGAGGCTTAATGTAAGTAACAGTCTGGGTGTGGGTCGCACTGGCTAGTTTGCCTTGGAAACTTCTCTTATGTTCAATATTACGTTTGTTCAAATCTTCACCCCATTTGTTAAGAACCAACTAAAATTTAGAAACATTGGACACAAATTATCGTAATCTCAAAGGACGCAGAACTTTTTAAAAGCAGTCAGTTTTAGAGAGGCCATCTTATTATCTTGAGATAGACAAATTAACTGTTATGTCATGGCAATTCAACATATTTTTTGCCCTTACCTTAAGGAATTTTAAACACACATCCTGATCCAATGGTTTGTCTCCTTTGCCTAAGCCTTCAGCCAGTTTCTAGATGAAAATTTGTACAATTTCTTATTTTTTGTGCATCTAATTCTGATTAACTTAACTAACAATAATTCTGACATGGAGCCAACAAATACATCATCATATTAAATAGAGATGCAATGAAATATAAATATATTTAGATACATATATACGTTTTTAATATGGACACAGATATTTTTAATAAAATCATTGTTTTGTTAATTTATATCATATAATATAAAATATATTATCATATATCTAATCATGCGTCCATTGTTATCACAAATACACAGTTTATTACCTACCTGTATATCTTCTATAGTTGTTCCATCATCTCTAGTCTTCACATCAGCAGCTTTAGCCACAGCTTCATCTGACTGACCCGATGACTGTACTAGTTCATTAAGGTATTGCTGGTCCACTTCATCCATAGCAGCTTTAAAGTCATTCTTTAAACCCTGAAACATATACCATACAAACATGTAATTAGTTTACTTAATTTGGACTTATTACAAGGGTATACGCAGATTCTACCCGAAGTGATCCATACATACCTTATTGATTTCTGGAATCAGCATCTCTACGTTTTTCAGTCTCTGAAATGCTTCATAATCTGTCTCCGCAAACAAGCGTATCGGCTCATTTCTTTCACGAAATCTACGAATCACCTAAAACACAGTGTCAGATATATATATATATATATATATATATAGAGCAATCATGCACATTATCGAGTTTCATATAATTATAAACAAGTGTGAGTATTGATTTACTAATAAAATATATTACAGAATAAATAATTATCTGTGAAATTGAAATGTGTAACAATGTTGGCAAACAAGTTTACCTCCTTCCTTGGAAGCATAGCTCCCTCCTTACCAGCACTGACAGATTTGAGGTCACCTTCTGGTTGTCTAACATCAGCATTTTCAGACTGTATACAAACATTATTTAATTAAGCTTTTAATAGTTTTTTATAAGGAAGTGGCATACAAGAAATATATAATTTAACAAAGGATAACACTTTTTCAAGTCACAAACAAAGGAGAGTCATAAAGGATGGACTCACACGCAACACACACACACAGAGAGTGCAAGAAAATGAGCAAATTAAAATAAAAAGAGATACTACTATTACTAATACTACTAACCTCTTCATCTAGTTTGAAGCGTTTATGTTTTTTCCAGTATTCTTCTGCCTGTTTAGCAGCCAAATCTCCACGTTTGAAGTATTTTCTGTTTGGAGCCTAAATACAATAGTAATTCAATTCAATCAGTGAACTCAAAGAACAAACCAAGTAGTATTTTCCTATTTAGAAGACAGGGAAGAAAATAATACTTTTACCTAAAATTCCAATGAATAATTCTCAATTAAAGGTGATTTTTACTCATACACATTACAATTTACATTCAATTTCAAGTGAACTAAGGTATTTAATAGTGCATATTGTTGCAAAACCTCTTGGGTGCAAATGATATGCTTACTGAAAGCAAATTTCTAATTCATCATAATATTAAAAATACCATTGTTATTATTCTATATCTAATGTTTGAAGTAAATTATTGAAGAAATAAATAACACGAACGGCAACAATACATACGTAATGATAAAAAAACCAGTTCATAATAATGAGAGTAATGAAGCAAGCAACGATAGTCAATATTTGTATAGCAACTCGACCAATCACACTTCATCATAAAGCAAAAAGAACCTACACAAAAGATAAGAGCTGCTACTCCAGCTATAAGCAATATCAGAGCTAACAGTAACACAGCACGACTGTTGCTGTTGTTTGGAGAGCCTATCATCCAGGTAGTAAACGATGAAGAATGGAGAAATGTATTTGTTACGCTTTGTTTCCATGGTTAGATTCTAACCCATATTAAACTGGTTTTAGCCTAGTCTAGAGGGTTAAACCTGGCCTGACCTGTTTAATCAGGCTTAAATTTGGTTCATTTAGTAGAAGACACCTGCATCTTCTGAGACGGAAACAAATAGAAAAAATAATTGCCTACACTGTATGTAAGCGACACCATTAAAATGATGAGGCCAAGACGAGTCTTACTCAGTATTCCGGCTGCTGCCCAAAGTAAGCCTGAAGAGTACATAAATGGTATTAACCACTTCCCAGTATTTACTTTGAAAAACTAAGTTCACATAAAATCAAAGCAATTATAAACCCACTCTGGTATGTTTCCACTGCAGTCATCTAAATACACACACCCGTTGTGTAAAAGACTCATTATAAATACCAGTATTTACGACGCACTTGCTGACACCATGAGTTTGAAACGACTGGGTAAGCTTGTTTTTGAATGACGACAATGATTTGGATTTTAAGCCAATACTTGAACTCGACTTATACGGTAAGCATATGCCCGAGGAAAGAATTACAAGGTCAAAAATTGACCTTGACTCATCTTCCGGTCGACTTCTACGCGAGTATATACAGTATGTATGGTTTCGGTAAACATATCCTTATTTCATGCATAGAAACAAATTATTTATTTCATAGATTCCATGTCAAACATTTTTCTCAATTGTTTTTATATCTTGTCAGCCAACCGGATTAAACCAGGATTTTACTTGTTAACCCAAGTTAGCCAAGGATTTTTCTCAGGATAGAGAATGTTGAATTAAGAGATTTATACATATATAACTTAGAAACAATTAGTAACTCTCACACAACAGCAATTTTGCAAGATGCTATGATTTGCTTTTGGCCTAAACCAATTGATTGGTTCCATGCTTAGTTGAGCCTGTCTGTTAAATATGATTCTGAAGCGTAGCAGGTTGAGATAATTTAATTGATCTACCTATTCTGAAACTGGAAACCCAGAAACAATTAGAAAATACGCTATCCTTCACTTTGGTTGACGTTGACATTCACTTTCAAATGTGGTTAATCATGATTCAGTGCTATTGGCTTCACTTAACCCTCCATGTGGCAAGAGATCTGCATTAATGATTTAAAATGGCTTCTATTAATCCAGTTTGTAAGTTTCCTGTCTGGAATATGAGTTCCCCTGTATACTGTTATTTGTGTGCTATATATATATATATATATATATAAAATAAATGCTTATTTCTCAATTAGACTGTTTTAGTTAATTATGAATTATGCTTAAGAATTAATTTAACCTCAACTTAAGTAGTTTAACCCAGATTGGGGGTTTAGCCTAACATAAATTAAACAGGGGCAGGGTTAACTTGCCAATTCTGCCAAGCTGTTTTTCCATTGATTTAACTGTATACATTTAGGATATTACTGTTGTCGTGAAAGAAAGTTTTTTTAGTCTGCTAAGTTTAGTTAATGGGTATAGGTTAGTTAAGCAATAATATTTTAAAGAAAAACTAGTCTTGGTGGTGGTTTGCCCAGTATCTGTCCAGCCTATTCTTGAATGCATTCAGTGAGGGTGCCGTGACAACTGCCTCAGGTAATCTATTCCAAGGGTCTATTACTCACTGGCTGAATACACGTCATCTTAATGCGGTGCGACAGAATCATTTCTTCAACTTGAGGCAGTGACCACAGGTGTTTGTTCCTTCTTCGAGCTTTAGTGGCATGCATTGGAGAGAGTCAACTAGATTTTGGATTAATTTATATGTTTCAATCATGTCACCTGTTGCTCTTCTAGTTCTACATACCATGTTAGGGAGTCTCAGTTCCCATAGTGTTTGAGGGTATGGCATCTCATGGATTTCTGGCATCAACTTAGTTGCTTGCTGTTGTACCTTTTATAAGTGGTTTATGTCTGCTAACCTGACTGGTACCCATATGGTGTTGGCATATTCTAAATGGGATCAGTGGATAATAACACTCCAACTTGTCCAAGATCCCTTTCTTCATTGTCCTTCTTTACCACAACTTCTCCGATGGTATATTCAAATTCCTGAACAGCTCCCCCATAATGTAGTACTTTACATTTAGATGCATTAAACCTTAATTGCCATCTGTCTGACCAATTAATTAGCCTGCTAAGATCTTCCTGCAGTCTTCTCTGTTGGTTAATGGTGTTGATTCGTGAAACTTCCAGTTAGGTCATTTATGTACAGAATATATAGGACTGGTCCCAATACACTGCCTTGTGGTATGCCACTAAGTACTTCTATCCAACTTGATGACAGAGACTCCATTATCCAACTTAACACATTTCCCCTGATTCCATAAGCCTCTAGTTTATGTAGCAGCCTTTTATGTGGTACTGTGTATCAAGACATTTACCTTCATCCAGTAATTCAATCCAGTGGTCTAACACCTTCAAAAGTTGTAAGACTGTAGATGACCTATTTCTGCACCAGTTAGCAGGTTAATCATGTCAAGGTGATGCAGTTAAATTTGTTTCCTGATAATCTTCTCTGTGACCTTACACACAACAGAGGTAACACTGACTGGTCTGTATTTACATGGTTCTTTCTTTTTGCCCTCTTGTATATATATATCGGTGTAACTTTGGTACCCTTCCCTGATTTGGGAACCTGGCCTTCACCCGTTGACTTCCAAAATATAATAGTGAGTGGTGCCATTGTACTGCTGCATTCTTTGAGCACTCTTCGATGAATCTGGTCTGGACCAGGTGACTTGTCTGGATTCATTGTTGCTAGTAGTTTCTCCACCTCAGCCTGAGTGGTCAAAATGCCTATCTTGCAGCTGTGGCCAGTGTCGGTGGGTCTTCATTCTCTCTGGTGAAAACTGAACCAAAATAATTATTTAATAACTTGACCGTTTCTTCTTCTTTTGTGTTAGCTGGCCATGCTGTTTTTGAGGTCAACTCAATCTTAAACTTTCCCTTGTTCCTGTTTGGCTTTTTACATATATATTAGGCCTATAGTAATAATAGTATTGGCTATGTCTCCATAAATATGCAGTAGCCTTTTATTCCGTACTCTCTAGATTCTACTTCTCTTACTCTAGTATCCTAAAACACAAGTCAGTCAGTTCAACCCATAACATGAGAAATGTTATTCAGTTAATTAAATTATTCACCCAATGACTCGAGTTCGACCTGGCTGAACTCGAGAGTCGAGTGACTGAATAAATTTTAGAAAATAATCAGCAAATATAAAAACAATTATTCTTATATTATCACCCATCAACCACCAGATTGTGATCATTTCTTTCAAATAGAAACAATGTTTATCTGAACATATTATATCATACCAAGACTTCACTTTCTACGATCTGCTTCTTCTTTTTAGCAATTTCTGCCTTTAATAAATCCATTTAATCGCTCACTTTCGACCAAAACATAAACAGACAACGCAATTGTTTACCAGTCAACTCGGCCCATGTTTTAACTCGATCCGTACAAATTCGGCCCACCATCAATTCAGCCTATATACATTATGCAAGCAATTTAAGAATCGGAAATATGTATTTGAACTCATTAAATTAATTAATACTTCGGGAATCAGTGCCCCAGAGCTGGATAGATAGGTCCATTAAAAGAACGCTTTAAAGTTACTTCATCATTCTTTGCTATAAATAATGCTGCAGATCAAACGATACTGACATCTGAATGTGTGCTTTTGATATAAAAGTGTTAGAACTTATATATTTGATTATTAATAGACCTGAAAGTGACAAATGTGTATATGCTAATGCTGTGAAATATATTTGTATAAATTTGTAAATAAATTAAGAATTGACGTAGTCGTAGGAACATGCGTAAGTAGGCCCTATATGTTTAGCTATTTCATTGCCTTTTCCCTGTTGCTTAATTTTCTATATAAAATAAATATTCTCAGTTGTAAATTTCTGTGGTAGATTGTTTATAAGGTTGCAGTTTATTTTCACTAACAAACTATGGATAGTCCATAATGATATATAGGGATATTCAAAAATCGTCATTCCCGTGATACAGTTCTATCAACCAATAGAATTATTGTTTGTTTTGTACGTCCATTTATTCATCTGTGCTCATTATCTCTCAATATATATATATATATATATATATAATACTACCTGTATAGGGAATCAAACTATATAGTTGAACCATGTGTCTTGTAAGTTGTATATGTGCAACAATTATAGGGTTAGCCATAGTAGCATTGTATATCACAGCACTATTGTAGCAGACAGATTCTCGCACTAAGAAAATGAAATTCAGAATCAGAACATGCCTCCAAAACAATCATATATATATATATATATATATATATATGGCACATGGCTGTAGAACCCATCTGGTTGATTCCTGCATTATGAATTGTGCATGACAATAAACCTAGTTGATTAAATAGTGGGCCGAGTTGGTTTTCCCTGAGCTAAGTTTGTATGACTCAAGCTTGAAATGGGCCAAGTTGACTGGACTCCCTATTAGAATGTCAAAAACTTAATCAGATGACAGCCTTGGCATTACTTTTGGCGATTTCTGGTTTTTTTTATTAGTTGAATGCGTCATATTCATTAATATATATATCTATATAACTATGTGCATGTACTATATGCAACCATATATAAAGTTATATATGTAACCAATACATGTTTTGCTCTCATGACAGCACAAGTAATTTTTCACACATCCAGACAACAGAATATCAGTCTTTATGATTAACCTTGTTTATTTACATTTTCCCATCTTATCATCACGATACACAATAGACATTACTCCGCACTTACTCTAGTATATTTACATTAAGTAAAACTTAGCAGAGTCAATACACATGTCAAAAAAAGAAAAAACAATCCCCACTTCTCTATTCCAGAATCGGTTCTTATAACATACTTTGCACCTCATGTGATAAGATCCTGCTATGATAAGCGATTTTGCTCAACCAATGACAAAGTATCATCACATTTGATCAAATGTAGGTTCTGTACCATCTTAATCTGGTGAAAACTATCAAATCATACCCCAGAAGTTCTTTAATGACCGATGTTGTCAAAATCCACTAACAAGAGAAAACAAGTTCACCGCCAAGAATTGACTTAATTTCCTAACAGTGGCATCCATGAGTTAAAGCACTAGATGATGCAACAAAACAAATCCCCAACTTTAATTATTCTGAAATAATAAATCATCTAAAGGCAGTGAACTGTTTATTTCACACAAAACATTTATAAATTTAACTGTAATGAAGTCGTAATATTATGGAGAGTCATCAATGAAGTTAAGAAGATAGTCAGCAGAGAAACTTTTAAAGAATCATTTAGCCAACAGCTCTTGCTATTACTTCTGCAGCTGAAGAATCAGTGCTTCTAACAGTGATTTGCATGGTGACACCATTCTCGGTCAGAGCCAGTTTGGAACGTACAAGAACATCATGGCCACCTCTGTACACACCTCCTAAATATAGTGTGTGGGAACTCTTGCCTTCAGGCACTTTGTCTGACCTCTCACAAGGCTGCATTCCCATAAACTGGATGACATTTTTAACAGCTTCTGTAAAAATAAAATAGGTGGACCAGTTAAAATTAAAAAAAGATACGCATATAAATACCCACAAGAATCTCTCTCTCACACACACACACACACACACACTACTGTTGTTGTTGAAAAATCGTAATTAATTTACAAAATTACCACATTCATAAATTCAAGGTTTAACTAAATAATTAATGATAACACAGGAAGATTGGACATAGTTCTTTACTTTCAATGTCAATGTGTTCTCTGTATGTGTGTGTGTGCATGTGTGTTGTTTAATAATTATATTAACTAAGCTACTGGGTTCAGTTTTGTACTCCATGGGGCTCACCCAGAAATGCATGGGGTACATGGGAAGCCACATTCAAAGGCAAGACCAAGTCAGACAAACCTAAGGGTATTAAGACCATCCTATAATATGTTGACTGAAATCGAACTTAATTCCCAGGGCAAAACCCCCTACAACAGGCCCAATAATGAAACATGCAGTAGTACAGCACAGAAATCTTCAGATGCACAAAATTCATTCCATACAGATAATTTTATCTATATGATTTCTTGGTCTATATTCTTAAGACCACCATTATCGTGATAACAGTTTTCAGTTATTCTCACTTACATTTACATTCTCTGTTACATGATATGGAAACAAACCTTCTAATGTCTTCATAGAAGATAAGGCATAAGTATCTTCTAATTCATTTTCAGCCCCAACTTCTTCCCAAGATGCTCCAAAGTTTGGCTTCATCACTCGCTGGACATGATCAGCAACAACAATTTCGACATCCTCCAACTAAAACATAACCAATTAAGGTAGTTATGGCAGAATTATTAGCACCAGAATGTCATGACAAAAATACAGATGTACAATATTTATTACATTTGAGTAATATGAGTAAAAATCCATTATATTTGTGCCCTGAAAAAGGTTTGCTAACAGCTTGTAGTCCAAAACTATTAGCACAGCAAGAATTTACAGAATCTAACAACGAACTACGAAATTCTTGTTCTACATTTAAAAACATAACACTTCATATTTATATCTATAAAAACAAACAAACTATCATAATCATTATTATTGTCATGGGAGCTGATTTAAAAATTACAGAATCAAGTAATTTTTTACATCAGATATGCTACTGGAGCGATTCACAGCATGCCATATAAGGATATTTTGATACTCTATAAATATACAACCAACATACAACATATTCATCTTCATAACCCTCTTCATCAGTCTCTCCTGTGTTGGGATCACAGTCTTTTACCAAAAACTTTAGTGTACAGCTAAATGTTCCAGTAACTGAAATAAAGCACAATTACCAAATGTGAGAAATCAATTATAACAAATTTCCTGCAATATATTACTATGTATGAAAATATTTTATTAACATTCTGAGCTATATCAGCAAAAATGCATATCACCAAAGCAAAACTGCTTGGGGAGCTTCACATACCAGCCGTTGGATCATCAGGTAAACTGACAAGGGTGTAACAAGTACCAGGTTGATCATAAGGTAGCTTTGGAGCCGGAATATACCGAACTACCTCAAAACCATCAGCTGATTCCATCTGTACGGTAACATTCTCCAACACCTGGTCATTCAAGGTATTGATGCAGTCGTACTGAAATCAACATACATAATAAGGTAAGTGTTATATCCAATGACGAACGACAAACATCTAACACTGAAAACAATTCGCACAATAAACAAAGGTCCTAGGGTGCTTACCTGGAATACAATATGATGTGGGAATGTGTGTTTGACACATCTAACATTATATTCTGTCTCCGATTCAGTCAACTCTATGGGCAAGTTTGAGGATTTGAACAAAGGTCCAACATTAGCCAGTTCTGGAACTCTTGATAGTTGTTCTGTTGTGGCAAGAAATAATCCGTTTACTTATATACATCACCAAAAATTGATACTCAATTTCTTTGAGCACAAGTAAAAACAATCAACGAGATGTGAACAAACTGAAGTGGAAACAACTTGGGTGTCCAAATGTGCGAATTTACTATAAGGATGATCTTGTTACCTGCATAAATATCCTGACGGGATGCTGCTATCTTCTCTGTAGCCTTAGGTGCTGCTATTTCTCCAGCAACAGCAGCTAGAAAAATAGCATCATATTAATGTGATGGCTTCAGAAAACCGCGCGCACGCACACACACACACACACACACACACAATAATTACCAGTTTTCATTTCCTGCGTTGGCTGTACAGCAAGAGGAACAGTCTTCAGATCAAACGGTGTCTCTGATGGCTCTAAGGTATACTGATGTAAAGCACGTTCCAAGCCAACGATACTCACTTGGAGTCCTACAAATATAAACATAGCATAAAAAAATGGACATCTGTAAACACATGATGGACATACACTTCTGGTGGATCAACACAGGATACATACTGAAGAAAACAGGAAAAACAATCAGGAATCTTACCATTGAGAATGTAGGCTGAATTAAGAGCTTTCTGCTTCTGCCTGAGAATATTAAGATAGAAAGTGGCTCTGTCTCTGACTTCATCATCGGTATCTAGCTCTGATCTCTGTAGTAATACTACGATGCTTGGCAGAAGATCCTCGCAGTGGGCACCAAACTTAGCCAGAGCACTGACAGCAGCTGCAAAAGATGTAGCATTTATTTAGATATCTTTTATTCCAATATTAAGACAAAAATACATTAAAGTTTACTAATAACGTAGCATAGAGATGATTTTTATGACACATGCACAGTATGTGACCCGGAGACTGATTGCAGTTTGTGGGTCAGTGATGCTGTGTACACAATGAATAAGCATGGGACAAATATACATGTTTGTAATTTGATTCTCAGGACCGGATCAATTTAAAATATTTCTGTAAAGATTTCATGGAAATTCCATTATATTATATACAGTCAGAATCTGTTAATCCAGACATCATTTATACGACAAATCCACCTTCCAACACATTATTGTATGGGATGGATTTAGCTCCATTATAAATGACTCTTTAATCTGGATAAAATCACCTTCTGACACTTCATTTCGCCAACAGAAAGTAACTTTTTAATGTAAAATTACTTCAATAATCCAACAACACGAAAATGCTGCCAAATATTTCTGCTGGCTCAGTCATGCAAGAGACACCGATACGCTGACAGTAATAATAAATTAACCCACCCACACACAATAATTGCTATATCGTAACCAATTACAATCGTCCTTGAAAATACACACTGACACACGATGCTTCCATTACTTGTAGCTATCTCATAGCCAATCATAATCATTCATGGCTAATTACAAACACAAATGTGTGATCTTTCCAATGAATTAATCTGATGAACAAAGTGACACAAGTATTTCTTTATAATGTCTGCAATTAACAAACATAAAAATGATTAATGGCTTCAATGCCATTCCGTATGACTGCACACAGTTATTGCATATTGGTTTAAATACAGAGGTAAAAGTTACTTGCTATCAGATTCACTTCTATATGGGTGTCAAAATAATATGTGAGAAAACACGGTCATGTTGGATTTTTATTCTGGTCATTTGTTGTCATAATTGTTTAAAATAAATAAATACACCACAAGATTATAAGTGTCATTGTGGTTCCAATGGATGTTGCGTATTATTTTTGTTACATACAACGGTATGTCTTTATGACCTAAACAATTGGCCAAGGTGTTGCTGAAACTGAGGATGTGGCGGACAACGAAGGCTATGTTGATTCTTATAATGATTCTCCTGCTACACATGAGATTCTGGACGACGACCGGGCCAGCTTTTTCGCAGATGACAAAAAGTATTCAGATTTTGAGGGATTTTATTCATATTATTAGAAAATTCTTTAAAATCTGGCAAGCCAATACTTCAGAAGTCGACCTCAACTTATATGGTGAGCATATGCATGAGGAAACAATTACAGGGTCAAAAATTTACCTTGACTTATCGGCCGGGTTGACAAATGCGTGAGTATAATAATAGTTAACGTAGTTATTTAAGCTTCAGTATATAAGTCTATTGTTCTGCCAAAAAAAGAATTATCATTCTTTAGAATGGTTTTTGCCAAACTTGCCAACTTGATAAATGAATATTCATTTGCTGAATAAATGTCTCGGTAACAAATTAACATTTCACTCACCCATGATAGTGTATTACAAAATAATAATTAAAGAATATGTATTATGAAACTACAGTTATGGATATAATCAAATAAAAGGGTGAGTTTCTTTTTTGGCCAAAGATCATCCAAGTTTATGGTTAAATAAGGTGAACAATAGCAAGTAAATCTGTATTTACTGACAAAATATAGCACACTATTAAAAAATGTTAGGAAGTGTAATAGTTATCCATTTTGTTATTAGTAAAAAGAACCTTTTTCTAGATGATTCAACATAATAACAAACAATGATTTGTGCACAGTGCCAAAGCTTGTAGGAATCCTTATAAGTGACTCACAAATGGAATTTCACGAGATGGCTGAATTGTCTATTGGAAGACAAATATAGGTACTGCTGTCTTCCCACTATTTCAATGCACACACACACACACAAAACACATATAATTATATCAATTAACATTAGAGAAAATTTATCAAACGATTGCACCTTTCATTCAGGTAAAGTTCATGACAAATGTTTACTCATTCAGCCCTAAATAACTTTTTATGAAGTTGAAATTGAATCCATAAACATTAGCCTCAAGTGCCACACACTTCACATAAAAATCCCATTATCTCATGGTTTACTGACCAGCTCTGACGGCAGCATTCTCCAGAATAACTCTGTTATATATAAATCTGATATATTTGTTTGGCTGAGGTGTACGTGGTCCTTCTCTTCCCAAAAGATGGAGGATTCTGGTAGCCAACACAGTGTGCTCACAGTCTTCAATGAACTCGCAGAGATGAGCTAATCCGGCTTCTTTTGCTTCCTGGTTCTCCTCTATTATGCCAATTATAGTATCCACAATGGCCTTCTTGTACTCAAAGCCACCCTTAATAACAAGACAAATGTAATATTGTTATCACACACACACACACCTATATATATTAACTCAGAAATCAGTGCACCAAATTTTTATCATGATGATTATTAACACTCATTGAATAAACTCACCTCATCTCTAAGCATAGATGACAGGAAATTCATCATAACACTGTGCTTCCGTGGAAACTTTAAACAAAGTGACCTAGCAAATAGATAAGAGAATAAAAAATAATGCTACATCAGCACTAATAATCAATGGAAACCTATGGTACATTAGTAACTTCTCATTACAGCAACTAATTTAAACACACAATAACAGTTACCATATATTTACCTGATAGCCTGTACAACTACAATCTTAAATTCATCCGAGATTTCAGACATGAATGAGGATATCTGTTTCATAAGACGGTCCACGCTACTCTCGCTGCCAGTCTAGAAGATAGGATGAATGGAATATAACTATCACACTCCTAATAGAATATTTGCCAAAATAATGATTTTCATTGCATCCATCAATGCAACTTTTCAATTACACACATACTGATCAGTTCAAATCTCCCTTTATAGGCCTTCATAAACAGCTGTATACATACACGATACACTGAACCTAAACAGTTTGAAATGACGTTAATCTTGGTAAGGTATTCGCACAGTGAGCAAGTTGATGATTGTAATCATGAATAAGCCATACCTTTAGCAGTGTGGTAATGGCCAAAGTGGCTATGCTCCTGTTCACATCTGTAATCATGTTCTCCAGATCCAGATTACAAGCCGTCACAGCTGCTGGATGTTTCATGGATACCTACACATCACAGTAATAAATAAGAGACACAGTTAAATCTGTGGATTGAATGGTACATACAGAATTATGTGACTTATATATGTTAAATTTGCTATGGTCACATGTAATGCATAGAGCTATATTTAAAAGACTCAATGCATTTATGAAACAGATTTGGCACCAAACCATCAAAAATCAATTTGTGTGTGTTTTGTTAAATGCCTAGACACTATATCAAGTTGCATATTCATGAGATTTGATGAACACAGATGGCCTTTATCAATGATAATGTCACTCAAGAGAAAGCCTTTCTATTTATACTTTCAGTGGTCCGCCCTTTCTCTCTCTCTCTATATATATATTCTCCCCCGCCAACATGCTATTATAATATTTTTAGCTCTTTTCCATGCTGCATCAGTAAAATATATATATATATATATATATATAGTATGTGTGTATAAAGAATTTTTGCTGGTCATGAAAAAATGTGAAAATTTGTAAACGTACATTTTTCAAAGATGTTGTCATAAGTAAGAAATTTCCCATATAACATTAAGGTAAACACAACAAACCCAGAGGCATTAACTCACTCTAGAACAGAAGTAATTTTTCTAGACTTGGTGATGAATTTAATAGGTAGAAGCTTAAATTCTTAACAATATTAAAAGGAACCAACACAAAGAAGGCTGGAAATGACAAAGTTTGTCAAATCAAACCATAACTATATTAAATATATGTTCAAAGAAGTTTTATTGTGGTGTGGTTGGCATGATCTGTTCTAAGTGAACAAACCTTATTAAGTGTCCTCACAGCTGCAAATCTTAATGTAGGCTTGGGAGAGCTGCAGAACAGCTGTAAGACTGACACAGCTGGAGCTAACTCCTTGGCAGTTGTATGCTTCATGTTTACTATGGCATGTGCAGCTTCATAGATAACCATTTCACTCTTGTGTCGCAGGCAACTCTCCAGAAACTCAAACATGGGACTATCAGACCTATAAGGAAAATAGAGGTAGTGTGTTTTGAGGTTTGTGAATAAATGTCCAAGATAGTTAAAACATACAACACTCAAATTTGTATCAAATGATGCACAGCTATTTATTTAACTTAAGAATTTTGATAAAAGAACACATATCTCCATTAACACAAATACAATAGGCATAAGGTTTTGTATAAAAAATACACACCCAGCTCCTTCTTCTTCTAACAGTTTACAAGCAATACGAATCTGAAAAGTTAAAATTCACAGATGTTCAGTTACTAAATAAATAAAATATAGAGTTCTGTGATAGTTTGCTGTGAATTTTATTGAAAGAACACAATACACATTTCTAATGTACAACAAATAACAACAACATGTATGAAGATAGGTACCAGATAATTTACTTAAAGAGAGATAACCAATCCCCAAATTTTATAATGTCTATCCGACAGATTATTAATACTTCTTACCAGCAGGCAGTAAGCATATGGAGACTTGAGCGAGTGCCTTGAGAACTTGCTGACTAGTTTTGTTACAGCCAACTTATCATTCTTTCGGATATGAAAGAGCAGTCCCAATGCATGATACTGAAACAGAGATGATTATTTTTAACAAATGTTAACACCATATTACTATACTTGGTTTTGCTAACTACAACAGAAGACAACATTTACATAAGGTCTTAACAACACATACCTGCACCATGATGTTGTCACTGTTAACAGCCTCCTGAGCTTCATTAACCCATCTCTTAACTACATCAGGACTCTGACGGGCCAAATGCTGCAATATGGTTTATAGCAAAATAGATTAAAACAAGACTATCTGACACAGCACACACAGCGTAGAACATACATTATATATAAAATCAAACACCAAACATTCAGCCTCCTAGCCAGACTCCATCAACAGATATAGTGAAATATGTCCAATTTAGCTTAACAAGTCCTAGTTTTAATACTGTAGTTCACTTTAGATCCTTTCATATAAGCATGTGTGAACACACACATGCATACACACACACACTTTACATCTATACACACGAAGAGAAATATACATCTGAAAGTAAAAGGGTGAGTGGACTTGTATAATGATGTATGCCATATGTTATGAGGCACTGCACACTTATAAACATTAAGTAATAAATAAATATGAGACATACCTGTTTAACTTAAATGACTGACAGAAAAAACTCACCAATGATGATGTTAAAGCAGCACTGGACACAGCATGTACCTTATCCACAATGGCTTGCTTCATGTAGCGTTCTATGCTCTGTAGCATCGTTGTCTGCAAGAAATAAATTTAAAAGATGTTAAAAGCTTAATTTAACTTCCCACCGATGAAAAGTAATCACCCTTCACTGAATAAATATTAACTTAAATAGCTGTAGTACAGTAAAAACTAAATATTTAAAAACTTTATATGTAAATAATTTGGCTCTACTTAAAGGAAACAACTTGCATTGTGCATAATATAAAAATGGAAGCAGTTAAAAGAAATTCTTGTTTTGGTTTTGTTTAAAAATCTTTCTCAGTGAGTAACCATCCTACAGACTATATTCTAAATACACACAATAAGCAATTAAAGAGTCACAATTATGACGTACATCAGTTATTCTACAAAGAGCTCTTATAGCTGGTCCACGGAATTGGTCTTCCTGCAAAAGAAATATTTTTGATTAACATAACCACAACTTTAGTCACGTATTAACCTGAATTAAAATTCTAACCCACCACAGAACATTTCTATTTCTACATCAGTAATGGTGTTTTATACAAACCTGGCCCCTTAAGTTTTCATATAATATTGTTATATTTACAAAACAGTTCAGTAATAATTCCACTTTCATCACACAATTCACTCTGAGGAGCATCTAGTTAGTAACCAACAGAGCTACACGTATTAGACACCAATAATAGCATACCTTGCCAGTCATGTCTTTAGTAAGACTGCTCGTGACAATGATGACATCCTCAGCAATATTTGCCATCTCCTTAATACCAAGATACACCAATCTGCGAAGGGTAACCTGAAGAAAACAGTCTTCTAGTATCAAGTCACTTTTACTTCTGGCAATTGTAATAAACTGATTAATAATTATGCCCTTCAGCTAATTTTTTGGTTATTTTCATCCTGCTCTGTAATTAACAGTTAATTTTTATTTCCATCCACTTGATACTTTTTTGAAATGTGACATTATTAAATGCAGGGGCATTACAATACAAATATATTTTATTGTGCAGATATGGAAAAACAAATCTTTTACACCATAAGCTATCCTTATGAATATTCAGTAACATTTTCAATTTGTCTGTAATGTTGTTTTTATGTTTGGTCCAAGTTGTGTACTGATGTCATCACCATGTGTGTGGTTGTATATAGTCATGTAACTGAAACACCCTTCAGATAAGCCCTCGCCGAGATTCGAACAACTGGGGTTGATCTGTAGTCCAACACGCTATCGCTAGATCATGGAGGCACCCCCCCCTTATGGACAAAGAAATAGATTATTCATCATCATATAACTCCCAAAAAGACTTTTTAATACTTACATCTTTAGACTGGAACAGTTTAGTCATAGCAAAGAATGTTTCTGTTGCCTCGGTGGTTCCAATATGTTCACCCTGAAATGAAATAGGAATTGATGACTCTACAGTAGATAACAAATCTGTAGAACTAGCTATGACAAAACTGGATCTTTATAATCAGATGAAACATCCTGCTCTTTAAAATAGATGAGAACAGGGATTTTAAAATTGTAATTTCAAATCTTTATGTGACAGAAATGATATTTAATTTGTCAATTTTCCACAAATAATACAATATATACCAAGGAAAAATTTACAAACCTGGTTAAGTAAATAGAGTATTTTAGTTAGAATGTGACAGCAAGTTCTTGGATTTATTGGTGTCTCATTGAATCTTCGTCCCTCTTGCAAAACAGAGGTCTTCTCCAAGTATGAGAATGGGTTGAGACCACCTATAATTTAAAATAAAACATGAGTTAAACAGAACCATTAAAAATCATGTTTTTCCAATCAAATAAAACTGTAACTTAATCTAACACATTATATTTAAAATGTTCCTGAAAATGGTGAAATACTGGATGTTCTGGGAAGGCACTAATGTTCATGAAAAAGGCAGAAATCCATAAATTCATGGAAATTTAAATGCTTGATTGTAGTCTGTTTCCAATTAAATAAATATTAAAATTATTTGTATAGACCAAAACCTGACACCTTTTTAACATATAAAATCTATAAAACACACAAAACAATATATATGAAGATTATTTTAAATCACTAAATACTTTACAATATATTTTCTTTCTATATGCTATAAGAAATTACCATAGAAACCTGATTTACTTAGATACTTATATAGTACCATATTCAGCTTTCAAAGACAGTATACAATGCCTAACCAATTATCACTCCCGCTATCACAATCCACCCAAATCAAAGCTTTTATAGGAGACCTTAAAAGTATTAATTAGCTTAAAGGTATTAATTACAACTTGCATTAAAATTAAATCAAAGTAAGAAAACTCTGATAGACAGATACAAATTATACTTGCATAATGTGGCATTACCATACATTACATAAACAGGTATTTAACCAAAGTGCTATATGTCACCTGATTAGAGGGGACTATAACTATTAGCCACCCATACAACATGCAAATCCTAAGAGGGCGAGACATATGGGATTCAAATACTCATGCACACACAAACTTACAGAGAATCACACCATTTCATACTTTTTGATTAAATTGTGCTTAAAATACTAATTCATTTTAAACGGGAATACTTTTAAGATAAGTAGAATATATGACAGAGAATATTTATATGCAAGTATTAGATTTAGTTTAATTTTTTTTTAAATTGGCATATATATATATAATATATATGACAAGAGAAAGCAATCTACAAACAATTATCATGTAAATAACAAAAGTCAAATACATCTTCAGCAGGTTTTCTCTTAATAAGTGTGTTGTTTTAACTATATTACTAATTAGACCTCAACTGGCATTATATCTCCTGGACATTAAAACACAATATTATAAAGCAGAGTATATACTATATGTTTCCTTGTCACAGAAGAGCATTTGAAGTTTAGTAAAACTAAAGGCCCAGCTAAGTCAGCCTGAGGTTTATGAAAGGTAGAGTTGTCTAGCTGCACTTGATATTATTTCATGAAATTTTGTTACAGTTATTATAACTACAATATCATTATTCAGACTGCACTTCATTTGCTTAAAACATTATAAATCAGACAGAGACTGGACCTTGAAAATATATCCTGAAAAGCAGAAAAGGTAGTCATAGACGGAAATGAGACATATGCACATGAGG
This sequence comes from Paralvinella palmiformis, assembly GCA_025642065.1. NCBI lineage: Eukaryota > Metazoa > Annelida > Polychaeta > Terebellida > Alvinellidae > Paralvinella > Paralvinella palmiformis. The sequence goes on from JAODUP010000903.1 coordinate 93,648, forward strand.
GTGTGGGGGGAGGATTTTTAGGGTTTTGTGCATTTTAAGGACAACATGAGACTACTTGAGTGTGGATAAAACAACTTTTGGAAGAGATTTATTTTCAAACCACCAGTTTATCTCACTCCCCATTTCCAAAAACACTATTTTCGTCTTTGGAAAAACCGGAAACCCGGTAAAATCTCATTCCTGCCAAATGCAAACAGATATCAATGAGGATTAGGTAATAGGTTGACCTAACAAGTATTAACTAGATAAGGAAACAGCATACATCGAATAGGTTTAGCCAGTCTCAACTTAGCAGTTGTTGCCTAAGTATCAACATGGCCTACATCAACTAAGTTTAACCAGCATTACACACCATACAGCAACTAGATTTAATTTTTTGTTTCAAATTGGCAGATATTAACACAGCCTGGTAACAAGGTTTAAAGGTATTGACAAGGCATCAACTTCTCATACATTGACTAGATTTAGTTGGTATCAACACAACCCAACAGTGACTAGGTTTAGCCATTATTGATTTCACAGGTATCAACTAGGTATAGACTAGGGTTTGTTTATTTTACTGTAAAAAAACTATTTTTTAACTTACATTGTAAAAAACTGCTATTATCTGTAAAAAAAATGGTTAAAAATTGTATCACCAGCCCAGAATACATCATTAAGTAAACACAATTAGGTAATTATGTCTTGATACCATGGCTATCAAATATGTGTCTCTATATCAGGGTATTTGCACAGTGGTGATCTAGAACAAGAACTGGGTGTTTCTCTCTGGATATTGGTTCAGGATTTGAGGCAGAACCTTTGTAAAACTTAATATTTTAGCAAATTTTTTCTTGGTAACACTAACAGTCACTTGAGTCTTCTCAAACACAGTTTTGTGGCTTCCTCCTTTACACATGGTTATAGTCTTTAAAATTACAGCAGTACCAGAAACAGATATTTTCAATGTCACAAAACTAATTTTTAAATCAATACTTCTCGGTAAAATAGCGTGAGATGTAATAATATTGATTTAAATGTGGTCTTGGACTGCAAGTCATAAACACCATAACTCTAAGGAAATGAGACCACCAGCACAATTAAAATAGGTGTCAATTTGAGATGGGGGATTTGTGAAGATCACCAGATCAGAGGATTAACAGCTAGGCTCATAAGTTATACAGACAGTGAATGTCACCTTGAATTGCTAATAGGGGTATAGTGGGGTATTTACACTTAACTGTGAATCTTAACCAAGCACTAAATCAGATCACAGCATGATCTGATTTGGTGCTTGGGTAAGATTAATCATTGCTAATTTAGCTTTGTGAATTTTCTGTGCCAAATAAGTAAACATATATTCAACTAATCAAAGCATTATACAATAAGTAGTGTTACAAACTTGCAGTGATGATGATTGGTGTCTAAGCCACTTTTGTGCACATGGTAGGCTAAATGGGCCAAGCAACCTCCAAAGATAATGAAACACCCTTCAAATATACCCACGCTGGGATTTGACAGAGAGGTAGTGATGTGTGGTCCAACCAGCGCTACCAACTAGATCACGGAGGCTTTTAAAAATCTGTTACACTTGATATAATTGTAATTTGTACAGTAAAAGTCCATTTTTATAATTCTATGTAAAATCTTGTATTTTATGTGAAGTTAAATAATGTTAATTGACAGTGTTAATAATGTCTGTCAACCCTGCACACGTCTACATTAAGTGGGTTTAGCCAGTATTGACTTCACAGGTATCAACTAGATATCAATACAGCCTAGCAACTGGGTTTAGCCAGTATCAACTTGACAGGCATCACATGAACTGAGAAATATCAGAGGCCTATTAAATACTCAACACCTCGAAGTATTGTGATACCACAAGATATCACTATTGATACAAGGCATCAGTATAAATTTTCACAAGAATCCTGATATGCTGAATTATTGAGTATCTAACTCCAAGTCTAACCAGCTCTAAACTAGGATGGCTGAAAATAGGAAAAAGATCAACTTATTCATCATCACGATTATGATAATATGATCATTTCTAGACAGAACACCAATGAGAACTACAGTGGCCTAGCAGTTAATTTCAGCACGTTGCACTGTGACTGTGTTAAGCCTAAAGCCAAAGGATGAATTTGCTGTAATCATCAAAGATCACAGATTTGATCCAGTCAAAATTTACAAAACGTCATAAATTTCCTAGGGATTCATTTATTGGCTAGATCTAGACTCAGACTATATCTTTCTGTACTCAGTAGTCTACTGCATCCCTGTGACTGTGTCAATCACAACAGGGAAGGTGGTCACTTTTTCAAAATGGTTATAGAGCTTCAATTTGGATAGGTCTTGTCATAACTAAGAATAAGGCTATATTTTATAATTATTGAGTAATCTGCTAAAATATGTCCCAAATATTGCCACTTATTTGACAGGTCACAAAAGTCTAATTCCAGAAATGTAACATTGCCAGAGGTGATAAATCACCAAATAATTGTCCCACTGACCCGTTTTCATCATTTGTGTAATGTAATATTTATGTATAAGGTACTGCAATAGAAGAGCAATCAAGAAACAGCAAATCAAGCTGGACGTGCATGAAAACAGTTGGGGCCAATGTATTGGCTAAAAATACTAGTACAGGGGCAAGGTGACATAATAGTTGATCATTTATGCATGATGGGGTGAATAATTGTCACTGGAAATGGGTTTACAAATGTAGGTATGGCGAAGTGAAGAATAAATTAGCCTTAAGGTTATTTTCACCATGTGAAATACAAAGCAACTAATGATTTAGTTATTAAACAACCATCTTTATTTCAATATAAATAAAATATCTTCTCTTTGTGGGATTCAATCCCCAAATAACGTTGTGCAAGAGTGTGAGATTTAAATTTCCCAGGTAACTATCAGAGCCATATCTGTAAAAAGTTTGCTGGTTGGTTGAAAGAGGAGATTCTATTAATATTTGGCCAATCAACACTGTCATACCAATGCTTCAGATGTCAATAAGAGCATGTGTAAAACATAAATACAACGACTTCCACGGATGCATGATGAGACTAAAGTTCACTTCCGCCTACATTTGCAGGAAAAAACATGTTTAGAAAACAAATCTGGGTTTGTTCATCGAATAAATTATTGTTTTTTAATATTCTAACTGTTTTATTTACTGTGCGAAACATAAAATATGCTGAATATCAGCAGGACCACCGGGCTGGCAACTATAGATGCCCGGGTCCAAAAGTGTCCGGACTGGCTGTTATTTCCAACACTGGCATAAATCATACATAAAATAGGATGGATGGGCTAAGTTAGGCATAGATTTGACCGGATTCTATGACAACCTAAATGTGTTGATCTGACGCTGTGGGAATTTACAAGATTTGGCACTCGAGGACCTCTGGGTTTTTCCCATTGCGCAGCATGGATAGTTTTGCATCAAAAACGATACTATTAAATAGAAAACATTCTCAGCTTTATCACATTGGTGGTTCCCTTGTCTAGTCCAATTATTAATAGATGTATTATTGTGGTTTACATTTAAATAACAGGCTAGGTTAGTTTTGTATTTTCATAGGGAAACCAGCAGAGTTAGAAAGAGTGGGAATTTGGCAACATGGCTAGCTTCGTTTGTTAATAGGTATTGCCACGGCTGTGTGGAAAGAGGGTAAACAGACCCCATATCGCGGACCATTTTGTCAAAAAATCGTTTGTGCTTCGTTTCTGATGTCTCGTGATTTAACAATTACATCCCCCGATTTCAAAAAAATTAAATATGGGGATAGAGCTATATGCATTCTGTTTAATTTATAGTTATTACTTGAAATATTAAGGCTATCACAAGCAAAAGAAAAATGACTTTCATTTCACAAGTCATTTTGCTTATGCCCATTTAAAAGCACTTGTTACCCAATATTCACAAGATAACGACGCCTCTAGTCACAGTGACACTGACAGTGTGTGTAGCTTCGGAAGGGGGTATCAACATCCACTTAATAATTATAATAAAAGTAAAAAGGGACCATAGTGATAGTGGAAAAGACTTTGCATTTTTGTGTACTATATCATGCTATTTCATGATCACAGATCATAAAATGAAAGAACGTAATCATTATTAGATATCAATTAATCAATCCACTTATCATTGTCAAAAACCGGCTTTGGTTAAACTTAGCCTTGGCCTTCAGATATATTCATCTAGAGTGGTCTAGTATACACGTAACAAAAAGGCAAATTAAAAGGTCACATTTATGACGAGCTATGTCATCACATACCGTTGTCATCTTCTTTTTTATCACGCTTCATCATCTTTAATGGTATACTGTAGCAGCAGCAGAAATCTGACAGTTAACAATTTAGATTTGGAGTAGGCCTACTATTCCACGTCATTTACAGAAACAAGCGCAAGTCCATCGCGCAACTTCCTGTTTCACAAGTTCAATTTACCACAATGATCTTAAATTCCGGTTACATCGAGGACACAAAACATTTTCCTCGTCAAGTAAACTCTATAGTAACTGATTATACAATTTAAGGCACATTGTGACTTTATATGATATAAAATATGAGAACATTTTATGGACCTTCTTTTAGATAACAACACGTAAATTTAATGAATTAATATGTGTAGATCTATTATTTAATACAGACGTATACAAATTATAACACTGATCCCAAGCATTACCCATCTCCCATACGAGGACAGGGTTAAATCCCTAAAGTTGCCATCTTTGTATTTTAGGCGACATGGGGATACGATCCATATATTTAAGATTATGAATCCACATAACTTCTTTATATTCCCACCTAACAGCAACACCAGAGCCAGAGGCCACAGTCAAAAAGTGTTCATGGGGTGATATCAGGATATGCAGGCTATTTATTATTGACAGCTAGATCTAGTCTAGATTATAGACTAGTAGATCTATAGATCTATCCAACAGGATCTATGTGACCTGTAGTAATTTTCAATCTTTGGTGTAAATAGTATTACTATTGGATTTCCCGGCGTACCGGGGAACAAAATAAATAGAATTTGTCAAGCAGACTTGAGGTCCAATCTACGACTACGGTGCTGATTTTGAGGTATGTTTACTTTTACGTATTGGTAATATAATTTTCTGATTAGGCAAAATGTATTAAGGCCATATTTCATACTGTGGATGATGCCATTCATTCAGAATTGATATCACTTTATGAAGTTTATCAGAAGTCTGAGAAGACTGTCACTCACTGTGTCAGTGTGTGACTGTAGATTAGCTAGATCTAATGAGAGAAATGACTAGTCTAATCAATAACAATATCATGTGTTACTTCAATGCTTGTCAGTCTTCAATGTCTTGTGTAGACAAAATCTAACACTAAGTCAAGTCACGTGTAGATCTAGATCTAACTAGTCTTACTAGACTGTAGACGTATAAATTTTCAGTATTGGATGACCATGTAATGTTCTATGATGTACTCATCTCGGTTCTAACATTTAATGTTTGCCAAATTAAATTAAAGCATAATTTATCAAATGATATTGACACCTGGACCTGGTAGCCCTAATCACAATTAAGTATAATTATTACGAAGCGGTTGCGTAGCTGAGCATCGGAAACCTGTTCGCTGTCGCTAAAGCCAAGGTCCAAGCATTCAATGCGCATGCGCTGGCTCCCGATAGTGCTGAGGGGAAGATACCCCAGCCTGTTGCTGTAGGGCACAGCCTCTTATAGGGGGTTTGTTAATTTCATGCATGATTTACTCCAGGACATATGATATGGTTGCCACAGAGTGTTCGGATCTTTATATCCTTGTCAGAGCATCAGAAACAAGCCAAAATAGTGCCCAGTCCTCGGCTTTTTACCACTAGCATACACAGTTCCGGCCAGTGACCTGAAAGAAAACTTCAGGTCAACGGTTTTGATGCTCAGCTTGCTCTCCGTGTAAGCATCGGAGAAATGTGCACTGAGTGCTCAGACCTTTAGTGGCAGTGAACAGGTTTTCAATTGATTTTGGTTATAAACAACACCAAAGTAGGATTACCATTGTCTAATAATGAGGCCTTAACTTATTGTATAATAATTTTACTTTTGTTATTACAATATTATACTAATAACATATTAATAATTATAAAAACTACATTTTAGGTATATCTGGGAAAGATAGATCACATGACACACACACCACGTATTCTTAATGATCCAGTAACCTTCTATTACTCATTAAGTCCTTCTCCCTGGTTGAACATTTATTAACAATCAATCAATGAGAAAGTCACATATTAATCAATTGACTACCAACACACCATGATATATTCCAACAAACTATTTACCACGGTGTAATAACATAAGATGAAATGTATTGTCAGGTCATAATGAATACAGGCTTGATGTCATACAGTATAAAATTCAAACGCCCAAAATGCTAGGCCTTTATGTACCCTTACTGGAAGAATTATTAATTTACAAATTAAAAACTCTATTTCCAATTAATGTAATCTTATGTTCGCTGAGACATTTTGGGGCGCCTCCGTGGTCTAGCGGTAGCGTGTTGGACCACAGATCACTACCACCCGTGTTCAAATCTCGGCTCGTGCATATCTGAAGGTTGTTTCGTCTTTGACTTCGCCTCATTATCTTTGGAGGTCGCTTGGCCCATTTAGCCTACATTTGCCAGTTGAAGTCTGCTTAAATGGTTATAGCATTAAAACGATCAACAACGTCCTAATATAGCCTATTATAACATACACTTCTCCAGTTATAGCTTAATTCTGCTTTGACAACGAAATAATTGCAATACACTCCTCACATGTGACATGGTTTATTTATCCTGTGATGTATGATAATGTATTACAACAAATATGGAGAAAATGTATTAAATACTACAAAGTAAATTTCACATTCAGATATCATTAACAATCATTCTGGGTATTACAGCTGCAGAATATTGATTTAATTGATCTAGTCAACAAAGGTGAAATAATCTGGTAGAGTTCTTGGAATAAATCAATTACAGATACCTTTATAAGAGTAATATTATTTTGATACAACACATAAATGTGTATTATTAAGTACTCAGCAAACTCTTCTCTAAAAGGGCATTTAGCCCATGAAAATACTGCAACAGGTAGGTTGTAAATAGATATGATGCACATGTTAACTGATATTAAACAATATGTATATGAGAAATACATAATAATAATAATAGCAACTCTAGTATATATGTAGCAGCTTATATAATTATTCTGTTGCATATTTGTATATAGGAAACTAAGGAATGCAGTTTAGGTTGGCACTGATTTGGAAATTAGCATTTGAACATTTACAAATATTAGAATTTGGTGTCATTCTTTGGATTTCTAATTATGTCAGCTTTAGGAAGTTGGCTATTTCGTATTTATCTTAAACCATTAGCAACAAATATGAAAACTTTTATAACTTGTTTACACGCGTTCCAGTCATCTTTGAACTAAAGCCACATTTTTCATGAACATTTATTATAGTTCCAAACAGTGAAAAGATGAACATGCACAGCACGTACACTTTGTATTAATATGTCAGATTGTACATGTCCTCAAGAGTCCATGTGAATATTAATCAGAATTTATAGCTAAATCAGGTTTTGGTGATGTTATTTATGTATTTGGTGTTTTTGTGATGCATTTATTCAGGTTTTCACTGAATCTGCAGTCAAAGTTGTGTTTTTTTACGTAATGCATTGTGTCCACTACCATACCATCTATATTTGTGATAGCGCAGTTAGTTAGAGCATAGGACTCATAGCCGAACGGTCACGGGTTCGAGGTTCAGTGAGCTGCAATGCTGTCATGTGGCGACTGGTTCACTCTTCCATAAAAAAGATATGAGTACCTGACGGGACGCGATTACTATGTGTTTGAGTAACGCTTTGCGACTATAATGGCAGCATGCATTGTATGCTCACTTCGGGGGTTGAGATACGTGCTGGGTGGAAACAGCTCTGAGTCAGGGATAATAATACTGTAAAGCAGCTTCTAGCGGAATAGGGCGCTATATAAATATCACATATTATTATAGTACTTACCACATTAATAAAACTATCCAATAAAGCATTCTTTTATTTTCGTGTCCGTGGTTATGTTGGGATATTCAATCAAAAATCACTCTGATGATGGCACATTTTACAACAATTACTTTTATAGTGAAATCAGTTAGATTATTAATGTTGCTCTTGTTCATAGATTCTTAGCTTTTGAGTGTTGAAGCCGTAGTTTGTGGCATCTTTTAACTCCATTTACATCCAGTTTGGTGTCCATGTTATGTATGGATGTATCGAGCAGAAGCGTTCTATCTAAAAAAAATTAACTGCTTTTATCTGTGGAATTATTCATTCTGAAAATATACTCGATATGGAAAGAAATACACTAAAAACAAGGGAGTTATAATATTTTGAATTTTTAATCCCTGTGCCACAAAAATTCCAGATTCATTAGGAACTTAAGTGCTTGTTTCAAGCCCACTCCCATCTCCTGCAGTCTGATAAACCTGCACAACAATTATGTAACCCATTATTTTGTCCTTTAGACCAACCGTGCAGGACACATAAAACTATGAATAAAATAATTTTAATATGTCTGTCTTATTTTTAGATAACTAAGATAAATAAATATTTATAGTGAACTAAACTAGTAGCAATAGAAAACAGTTTATGGAGTTCTGACCCACATTCCAAGCGCTTGCTCCAGTCAAGATTTTAAGTGTTAACAGTTTGTTTGAAGAGGTTTTCTAGTCTATCGGCCCAGTTTGAATATATCCTTTGTCAAAGGGTGATGACTATTTTCCAAATCATGAATATTATTTGGATCCAACCAAACACAATTGGGGATAACAGATGTGATACTTTCAAGGTCTGGTAACACCTCTTGATATGCACTGTCAGTGCAAAAAAAACACACCTGAAAGACACAGGGTTGGCAGGTTTAACCCAACCCCTGGTTTAAACCTGGTACGGTCAGACATGGGGTCAATTCCATTTGGTCAATTCCACATCAAATTTATCAAATGCAATTCCAAATTGTTCAATTCCAAATTTTTTCCGTTTTTCCTTTTTTTTTCCTACCTTGAAATACCTACTCTGAGTAGTTTATATGCCAAGTAGGATTGTCATGGAAGAAATATTTCTGAATTAAACATTTAAATTGTAAATTAATTTGTGGATTGAATTTGTTTTGTGGAAAACTTCCAATTCAAAATTTATCAATTCCATTTTTTTCTAAATAATCAATTCCAAATCCGGAATTGAATTGTCTTTCCAATTTGGGTGCTATTTTAGGTATTATCCTTTTAAAAATTGTTAATAATTTTACCCTAAACTCTGAGTAAATAATATGCATTTTTAATGATGCCTTTTCCAAAGACCTAATGTTAAAAATTGAATTGTTTTTTTTTTTCATGGACATGTAATTACACTACTTTTCATGTGTATCTGAGTCAAATGTGTATAAATTTGTGGACCAGTTAGGGTCTGCCCTGAGAAGTAACCCAGTTTAACCCAGTTTAAATGATTAAACCTAATGGTTTAACCAGGGTTAAACTCCAATTCTGGAAAGAAACTCTGCAATAAAAATTTAATATTTTAATTGCTAAAAACATTTGAATTACAGTACAGTTATAAAAATAAACGTCACATATATGGTCGTTTCTTTTTTCATGAAGAGATGGTAATTAGTGAGCACTTCCATGAATAATTTATTCAAATCAAATCAGGAATCATATTTTGTTATAATTCCTATATTAAATATAATATTAGACATGACTCATTGCAGTTACATAAGTAGATCATCATGAGTAGAACAGTCCCTATGTGACATTTAATTTACTGATATATACTCAGGGAAGGAACTAAATCGACTTATCCTTCCTAAGTTTCCTCTCCATCTGATCGTTGTTGATGAACTTTGCATCGTACCCAGACTATGAGTTTTCCCAACCCCTGTACTAGGTGTGCCACTGAACTCGATTCTTTTCGAGGATATTGGCGCTATAGAAGTTTTGTAATAATAATAATAATTATTATTATGAAATTTTGATGTTGGTGTCATGGATGCACTAATGCTATTATAATTGTAGGAAGCAAACATCAACAACAATAAAATACAAAAGCGTTGAAGAAATCTTATGGGTCATTTCATCCCTCTGGATATATTGTACGTTTTAATTACCTATGCTTTCATAACATTATTATGAAAGCATACGTAAATAAAATGTACATTTATTGATATGAACAACGGCAAACCTAAAATATGGAAACATCTGGAAAAGAAATACCGGTAGCTCCCTTTACTGAGCCACTTCTGTCAGTAAGTTACTGAGAGTTGAGTCAAATCTCTCTAATATAGCAAATCTTACAATTCTGAACCTATACCAGTTGAGCTAAAATAAATTATGACATTTAATCACTATAATATATGGACATTTGATGATCTAATTTTTAACTATTCAGTAGTGAAAGTAATAATTTGAGACGTGAGAATAGTTTCAGACGTGAGTTGTATAAACCATGTAATTCATTGATCGTCTGTCAAGTCCCAAGCACTATTACTGTGCCAGTAATGTGATTTTATATGATTTAACAACTAATTATGATAAATTCTATTGGCATCTACAGAATTGTTTTAATATTTCAAATGTCTATTAAATGTCTTGAATGAATTGGTGTAAATAGTAATATGTACAGATTGATAGATGGAGTAGATCTAACAAATAGTCCATCTCATCTTATGTTCAGATCTTCTACCGCACAACTGGATCAGAGAACTGATGTAATTTACTTCAGTGGGATTGGTCTAGTTCAATGTTATCTTTGTTTGTGGGCTGTTTCATCTGATTGTCTCGTATTTCTAGGGAGTAGCCCTCCCGTCATTAACCCAACTGTGATCAATGTTGAGACTCAATAAAGCACCCACCCATTAAGACTTTCCTACTTATTATTAAATATAATTTCATATGAATCCTAATGTTATTATCTACCATTTTTAAGATCCTGACTAGCTGCTGTGATAATTCTATGGTAGGACTCAACAGATGGCATCGTGTTTTAGTGGCTACTTGTCAGTTTTATAACTGAATGTTTTTGTGGAATTTAGCTGTCACATCTCAAAATTTACTGCTCTCAGATCGACAAGACAACAGCAACATTTCATTGTTCATAAAACATATTCCGTACAAGGCCCCCACCTAGTAGCTTAGGTGAAAATGATGTGAAAATATAGTAAATTTGAGTTTAAATATCAGCAGTAAATGTTACGTTTACAATTTGAATCAGCTCATATTGATACCAGTCCGTTGGGCTGGCTTCTTGTGATAGTCACCAGTCTGATAAAGGTTTTGCACAGTGAAAGTGTTTATTTCACAGCCAGCCTATATTATTAATACATCACCTGCCCTCCTACGGTGATACAGCGAGTGAACACAAATGCAACCATCCAGTTTATTCAATTATCTCTTGATGATCATTGTATATATGCATATATACAAGGCAAAAGATCAGGATAACTCAGTCTTTAGCCCTCCATGTTGATACAGCTCGGCTTACTTCATATACAGTATAACTATTTAATCAAATTTATGTGAAAAAGTTGCGATTTCTCCAGTCGAATAATTGAATATATTGTGTTAAAACGTATGTATACCTGAACTATCAACTCTGATAAGAAAGGTCAGTATTAAACATATTAGTAATAAAACCAGATTGTGAGATAAACATCCACCACCGGGTACCCCCCTGCTCTGTCAGCATGTTGTCAGTCTGATAACTGTCACATGAAGTTGTCCACTGGGCTAGTATAAATCGTCAAAATAAAAAGTTCTTATTTTATCAAGTACTGTATTTTAAAAGTTTATAAATGTAATACTTCCCTGCATATGAATGTTTTACAGCAGTGGTGATATTTAAGTACATGCAAATCATCACAGCCTAATATTGCTTCAATAATGATTAATTATGTGCAAGGAATATATCTTGTTGCATGTTAATTGTGCTAATAAAAAGTTCTTTTGTTGCATGTAAATGACAGAAGGACAAGTTACATGCCTATGAAGAGAACTGCTTAGGAAACAAGCATGTGATATGACTGATTCCATTGAGACAGCTTACTATCTATACTATAGAATCTCTGTGTATTATAAACTTAACAGAAATGTCTTCCTTAGCCCGAGTGGAGTATCAAGGGATGAATAGTACCAACGGATTAAAGACAACCACATTCAGACATCTGTCAGGAACGTTGAAGGAATAGAATCTTTAAAAGATTTGAGTACAATATTTGGGGAAAATTGTTGGAATGTAGATCTAGACTATTACAGGAATGGAAATATCCAGAGGCAGGAAATTATGGTTATTTATAAAAGATCTAATACATTAGATTCTAATTATATCAAAAGTTTACACTAATTAGTCTACTTACTTGTTAGTATTGGTATTTGGAGTAAGTTTAAACAGGCTGTGGATTTATTGGGAGAACAGAATTTGAAGGTTGGAGATGGTGGTGAAATATGGTGTGTGTGTGTGGGGGGGGGATGTTCAAGGAGGTTAGATTATGTGTATCTGATATAATGTTATGACCTCATATCACATACACACAATCTAAGTTGGTGGGGTGAAATATGGTGTGTGTTGGGGGGGGGGAGCAATGTGAGATATACAAGGAGGTTATATTGTGTGTATGTGATATGAAGTTATGACTTCATATCACATACATAAATAAAATTCTCAGTCAAGGAACCTGTTAATGTTTTCTCCATGATCCAACAATATTATGTCTAAAACTAGATAGTTGTACCGCAGTTGTACAGTAACTTGAATAAGTATCTCTGGTTTTATCCATCCATTGCACATTGGTGATGCAATAATTTCATAGTTGCTGTTAATGTCCCAACTATTGCATCATAGCATTTCAATGTTTCTTTTATGACCAAGAAAGTTGATATAAATTCATATCCTTCGTTCTTCCATTAAAACAGGTGCTGCCTCAGCTGTCTACCGTATAAAAGTGATGTATGATGGAAGTGATATTTAAAGATGTGGATGTCGCCATTGATGATACCCTCATCCTGCACCACATCAGTGGTATGGTCAAACCTGGGGAGATGTTGGCCGTGATGGGACCCAGCGGTATGTATATGTAGTATATCAAGGAACAGAGGTACCTTATGATGGTAGAATATTCTAATGATGACATGTGAACCTATAACAATAGTTTTAAATGATATTGGAGTCAGTTGTTACTATTATCTTTTTGAGGAACATTCATAGCTGGATTGCATTTAGATTTTAACATGAACCAGTCTAACCAGCTGTACTGGTTAGTCACAAATTTGTCTTTAGTTCATTGTAAGCTTCAAGCTGCTAGTTTTATTTAATAATAATAATATGTGACATTTATATAGTGCCCTATTCAGCTAGATAGCTGCTCTAAGGCACTGTAAAATATTATTATCCCTGACTCAGACCTGTTTCCACCCAGCATACATCTCAACTCCCAAGGGAGCATACAACACATGCTGCCATAATTATGATTATAGGCGCAAACCGTTATTCAAACACATAGCCATCGCATCCTGTCAGGTACTCATTTTTTATTGATGAATAAACCAGTCGCCACATGACGGCATTGCAGCTCATGGAGCCTCGAACCCGCGACTGTTCGGCTATGAGTCCTACGCTCCAACTAACTGTGCTGTCACAGCTTGACATTTATAAGTGATCAGATTTCTAATGACATAATAATGTCATTTGGTTAATGATAAATGTCATATTGCACCACTGTGCTACTTCTGGCCATACACTACACTATATCGGCATTTAAATCAGTCAGGTTATTAACATTATGGTGAACATATAATAATTGATTGTGTACCATAAATATGACACCTGGATGTTGTATATCTATTGACTGTTTTGACATATATATATAACGATACAGTGAAATTTGAGATGCTAAAAGATAGAACCTTTTCTACAATACTGGTGTCTGATATCTGTTTCAAGTTTGGGTTATAATTTAACCTCAGTGATAATTGCCAAACACTAGAACTTTTTATTCCTAAAATAACAAACACCAATTATTGAATTAAGTTGGATCTGTCTAAAGGAGATCTGTATATAACAGAAATAATATTTAAGCTGCTTTACAAAGTTTTTTATTTAAGTCCCAAAACATTAAAAGACATTTAGTTTTCGTCAAGGCCATGATTCATTAAATTAAAATGAACAGAAACATTCTGTGCCATTTTAATACTGATTAAGTTGGATCTGTCTAAAGGAGATCTGTATATAAAAGAAATAATATTTAAGCTGCTTTACAAAGTTTATTATTTAAGTCCCTTCTCAAAAATGGTTTGGACAAATTTTTTATTATAATTTGATAAGTGGACCATCAATTATGGAATTTTGTCACATAGATTTAATACTGGAAAGAGTTTGAAATTTTAATGTAGATGATGAGAAATGTAAGATCCTGCTTTATATCCACCATACACACTTATGCAACTTAGTCATTTAAATAAGCCAAACCTTATGTAAAATCAACACTTTATATACCAATGATGCAACATGGAAAAGAGCTGAAATGTATTACAATAAAATGCCCGGGAAAAGAATGATGTACTTTTAACCATTAGAAGTATAATTGGTTGTCTCATTAGGTAATCTGTGTTGATGCATTTTCCTGAATTTGTCAGCTAAAATAACATTTAGACACTGGCCAGAATGTAAACGGTGATTGACCAAAGCCCCACCCCAATTATATTAACGTTTTAGTGGGGAATGTGATGCACAAAAATGGCTGGATTCTTTTAAATATAGCCCTTTATATTACACATAACTAAGCATATTTTTTACTTAGAAAGTGTCACAAGGTTTCACACATCTGATGCCCCTTTAATTATTACTTGTTTATTGCAACATTTAAACAAAATGGCTTCTGCATAATGACTGATATCAATATGCCATCATAGGAATTCGTTATGTGGTTAACCTAGATATATTTAAGTACAAACAACTGAGTGAGTCACCCAGATGTTACCAACCGACTCTAGCTAGTCTAGAAGCTTCACCAGCTAAATTAATATAGTCTGGTTGACACGATGCAGTGTTGTTAACACTCATATTGAAGAGATAGCATATCATGTGATTTAAATAAAATGTCACATATTATTAATAAATTAGCATTGTCCTAGTGTGTTTGACGTACAACAAAACAAAGCATATATTTTAATTAGATAACTGCATTGATTCTGAAAAATAAAATTTAACAATGATCTGTCAGTCTTTCCCCATCAGACATAGTTCTAGAATATTTCACGCAGTGAGTTAAATTTCTCCTCTTCCTTGAAGAATTTAGAACATTGTATTGCCGATATTCAGCTATGGATGACTCAAAATCTTCTAAAACTAAATGATAATAAAACAAATATTTTATATTTGGCATCACCACATTGTGTTAAATACCTAAAGACACCAGCATTACAGATGGGTGCATCTTCGATTACCCCTAATGGGTCAGTAAAAAATCTAGGGGTTATTTTTGACCAATGTATTAACATGCATGAACATGTCACATCAGTATGCTGAGCTGCCTACTACCATCTTAAGAACATCCACTGTTTAAAAGCATTCTTGACACAAGAAACACCTGTAACTGTAGTCCATGCCTTTGTTACATCTCGTATAGACTATTGTAACTCCCTGTTATAAGGCATATCTGATTATAACATTAATCACCTTCAGCGAATTCAGAATACTACAGCTCGCATTGTAACAAATACTAGAAAATATGATCATATCACCCAATTCTTCAAAAACTACATTGACTACCTGTTAGACAGCGTATCCATTTCAAGATTCTGTTAATAACTTATAAATCTATTAATGATATGGCGCCAGAATACCTGTGTGAACTGGTTTCCATTAGAAAGTCATCCCGAAAACTCAAGTCATCCAGTCAGATACTATTGCAGGTGCCAGTGTCTCGGCTCAAGTCATATGGTGATTGTGCATTTAGTGTTGCAGCCCCCACTTTGTGGAATAGGTTGTCGGCAAATATTAGAAATGCGTCGTCTCTTGAAACTTACAAGTCTCTTCTAAAAACACACCTATTTAAGGTCGCTATCACAGATAAATAATTATTATCTGTTAAATCATTAGAGGGTTTTTACAGACATATTATTTGGGGTATTATTATATTACATATTATTTGTACAGCGTCTTTGAATGGCTCCTGCTAGTAAGGGCACTTTATTAAATATACATTATTATTATTATGATATGGTGATTAATAATAGACTTGGTGACATAACGTGGGTCTGATGTTTTTGAAATATGGTATGTATGTTAGAAATCTCTTTTTGTCACACGATTTCATCCATCGGTCTAAACCAGGGCTCATCAGTGGTTCACGGATTAGAGCCAGGGTTGGCAGGCTTATGGCATGGTGGTATTTACCATTAAAAACTGCCCTGCCAAAAACAGGTTTAAGGCAGTTTAAAGCATAGAAAATGTCTTAAACATCTTTCATAAAAATTTAAAAAAAAGTATTGTACTAAACATGCCCTAAAGTATGACATAAGTATTAATAATTCCCTTCTCAATTGTTACATATATGTGCTAGAGATGTAAGAAACAGGTTTAAGGCATAGAAAGGCCTCAAACATATTTAGCCATTAAAAGCATGTCCTCTACCTAAGTATAACAGAAATATAGTTTTTTTTTAATTCCCTTCTCAATTATTAAGCCTGTTAGAGGTGTGAGAAACAGGCATAAGGCAGTTTACTTTTCTGTTATGTCTAGTAGAGGTGTGGTATTGAAGTCTACTAAGGTTGGTTGCAAATAAACTCAATTGCCTTTACACTTGTTAGAGGTGTGGTATTGAAGTCTGTTAAGGATGGTTTAAAATGAACTCAATTCCCTTTACACCTGTTACACCTATTACAGGTGGCAAGGTGCTGCAGTCTGTGGTGTTGATTCAGGCTTTGTTAACCTGGCACAAAGACTGACAATATCACCAGCATCTTCAACATCAATAGAGAGTTTTCAGTACATTCAGTTTCATACACAGCAAGATAAGGAATCAGCTTTGTGTCCAAAAAGCAAGCAAGCAAGCTTGTCTTCTGTTACTGCATGCTGCGTGGAATCAAGGACTTGGACTGGTAAATTGTGAATATAGACTTGGACTTGTAAATTGTCTCAAGACGTCCTGTCATTTTTGTACAAAAAAATCCTGAAATAAAACTAAGTTTAAAATAATGTTTAAAATAATAGTAATGAAATCTTCAGTGTGCCCTTGGACGGGGATAGGTTTATGGCAATTTGAGGCAGTTTAAGGCATTTTTTACCACTTTAAGGCAGTTTGCGGCACATGCCATGCCAAAAATAGATTTAAGGCCACCTTAAACCCAAGCCCAGTTAGAGCACTGCGCTGTAAAGATCCAGGTTGTGCATTTGAATCCAGTTCACACATGTGTTTGTGGAATGTGTTTTCCTGTGGAATCACTGATCTAAGCCATCTTTGTCAAAAGTCTGCCAACCTTCCAGCTGATAGAGTGTTGTCTTACCAGTAACAGATGTGTATGTAATGGTATTAATAATGATCTCTCCTGTTAATGGCTTGTTTGTTATTGTAGGTGCAGGAAAGTCCACTTTGTTGAATGCAATCTCCAGTCGTACCCCCATTCTCTCGGGGTGTATTCGGTTGAATGGTGCCCCGGTGAATCACAAGTTGAGAAGAAAGATCTGTTATGTTCTACAAGAAGATGCCTTCTTCTCGAATCTCACACTGAAACAGACATTAACTGTGAGTTAGATAAAGCATGGCCACTTAAAAACCCTTGAATTTCGTCTTGTTTGAAAATAACTTGGACATTTGATTGAAATATATGATTATCCTGAAACCACATGGAAAATAATGTTTCTTTCAACTTTTATCCCATAAATAGATTCAGTTCACTAATTTTTGTCTTAGTCGTTAATAAACTCTCCTCAAGTAATTACTCTCAGGGAGTTGTCACTTGTCGACATTGTTATCATGCTCGTGTTGCAGGGTTGGAACGTTGGGGTAAACCCTCTTGGTGGGTTAAAATGGGCTGTTTATATTGCTAATTTAACTTGGTGGGATGACTGTTGCAGTTAACATCCCACAGAGTTTAGCAGATAGACCAAGTAACCAAAATGTCAATTTCCTGGATAAATTAAATGTATGTGCCCCACAATTGGTGGAGATAATTGTATTAGCTCAATCTCACAAGCAGAAACAATGAATAGTATATAGTGGCGGGGGGGAGTGTAAATGAAAGTTACCTGGGTTAAATAGTAACAACTTTAATAATAACAATATCATCCTCAAAACCCAATCATAGTAAAACCCATTTTAGGTCAGATTAAACTTGTATTTAACCTGGATTAAACTAGTGCATCTATTTCAGTCTCTGCTTATTTTTTGTTAAACCATTTTATAGTATTGACGGTGTGAACGAGCTGTGCATTATTTAATTATATTGATGGTTTTAGGGAGCTGTATGTCATTTACCGGTAGTAAAATGTCAGAAGGCAAAATGTGTGCTTTTTATATATTGGCTGATTAAAATGTCGAGATGGCCGTGATAATAAGCACGACACGTACCAAATATATTAAAAGATGATAAACATTTTGCAAATGAGAGAAATTGGCACAGCACAGAGCTCCACAATTATTTCAGAAATCAGGTGCGTTATTACAAGTCCTCGAAAGGTGTGAATTTTAGCAGATGCTGATTAAACTAACAAATCCATGGATGTCAACCTATGGCGATATAAAATATGTAAGATACCTGGTTTGGGCATATGCATATCAAAAACAACATGACAAAATTTCTATCTGCATAACATATTTTTTTCAATTCAATTAGTTTATTTCAACGTTCATAATACATAGTTTTAATGAAAGCAAACACATATAGAATGTTGAAAAGGGGGATGCATGAAGTATTGCTTATATAATACATCACCCCTCAACATAATATTAAACATATTCATGACAAATTTTAAAAAAAAGAAAAAAAGATGTGGGATAGTCAATAGACACAATTAAATCTTTTATTATGAAACAACACAAAAGCCATATAAGTTTAACAATAAAATAATTAATTATTGTAGCAATAACATATTATTGTGTAGATGATATCATATATGTTGTATTTGAACAGTAAATAAAATTACAAACATACCTCAGCATCGGTGTCAGTCATATAAAGAGATGGACATATTCTTAATTATGTGCTTAAAAATATTGATTGTTTTGACTGGTTCCGTAATTTAACATTCATAATACTAATTGGCATTAACTTTCTTTTAGTCTTAAAATTTTACATTAAAATTTCCCTTTTTTACTAGACCTGGTACCACATGAATGTATTTCTTCTGTTCTAATGGAAAAAAAATGTAGATTAATAGGTAATGTGTTATTTTTGGCTCTATAGATTATAATCAAGGTTTTTAATTCTACAATATCAAAAAATCTATATTTAGCAAACAATGGATAGGTGTGATCTAAATAACTAGTTTTGGCAATATTATGGATTGCTTTCTTTTGTAATAACATCAAAGTATGTAATTGAGATGTTCTAAATTCCAATCCATTGGCTGTATACATGTTCTGTGAAATACTTAAAACTGATACATTCATGGTTCAGTTCTAGCTTTGAATAAAATAACAACCGATATGCACATATTTTCGGAATAGTATTACTGTACTCTGTGTATTTATATTTATTTACATAACATCTGTTAAATGTTGAATAAATGTCTATTCCAAGTGAAATAGTTATTCTTCTCTTGAAAATGCAAGATATGTCGAAAACACTTAATTGTCTATTTTTGATCCTCAAATAATGAAATAATATTAATTGATTATTTTTTAATATTTAATATCTTATAATATAAATGCAGTCATAGTCATGCACACACATACACATATAAACAATTTGTTTATACCTTTGTATTAATCTTCAGTTGATTTGTGTTTTTTTTAAGGGGGGGGGGGTTATGTACAAACTACCAGAAAAGTATATTTTTACCTTGTATAGTATTCTAAATATAGCTCTGTGTTTACTTTAACTTTAAAATATCCATTTAGTGAAAACAATTGATTGTTTGACATCTTTTTAGGTATTTTTGAATCTGTCAAACTCGCCAACATGGCAAACAATATCACTGGTTTGCCATAGCTTGGGATGAACATTGTGTACATGAATTAAGATATTAAATTGAAGAATGGTCTGACTGAGATTTGGGAAAATATCATAAATATATTTCATGCTTTGGCCACATATGGTATTTTAAAATAGTCACGATCATCATTTTTATTATTGATATTAAACACTTTCAAGGAGTACCTGCTGTGATAAAGATGAATCTGCGAATCTAATGTAATCACATGAAATCATGACTTCAACCTTGTTAAATTATTTACTTTATGTGCGCTCTCTCTCTTTCTCTCTCTCTGTGTGTGTGTGTGCATGTGATAAGCCATATGTTATACGTATGTACATATTTATATTTCAGTATACAGCTTTGCTTAAGCTACCAGACAAGATGCCTAGGAAATTAAAAATACAGCGCGTGAATGATATCATAGACCAGTTAGATCTCAGGGACTGTGCCAATACAGGTAAAGTTTATGTGAAATGATGACATAAGGGATCCAGTCAAAAGCTCTCTGGTCTGAAAGTCCTCAGTAAAAAACAAACTCAACATAAATCTGAGGTTATTCGGTAACATGGCAATTTCAAGCATCAGTCATAATTTAAAAGCCATCTTTAATTTTTGTTAATTTTTAAATTGATTTTATCATTCCAGTACCATTTATTGACAAAATCCCCCACAGTAGATTAATCTTAAATGTGATATATACACAGAAACACTCTGTCTGTGTGTGTGTGTGTGTGTGTGTGTGTTTAACTGGGTTGATCTGAAGAAAAAATATGCATCATATTAATTTGATGTATCAAAGAAGTCAGTTTTGGCTAATAAAATTTCTGGTCTTTATCCAAATTGGCTAATTTGAAGAAAATATATTCCATACCAATGTAGACTATTAATATTTGCACCATCCTTAAAGATTACATACAACTGTTTATGTTCCCAGTAATTGTTTAAACATTTGTTATCCCAGTGTTTGTGCAAAATTGTGCAAAAAGTAACAGCAATGTTTAACTCATGATGTTCATCCGCCAGAAATAGTTTTTAGATGAAGACAGCAAATATATGGACCAATAAATGAATGTTCATAGGTGCATGTGCACAAATAAACATCTGTAAATCAATAAACCTACTCGTTTGTAATTTGTGACTGTTGGCTATGTTTTTATGTGTGAATTACAAACTGAAAACGCGTCCTGATTTCTTGCCCTATAAGACCTTATTTTGCTAAGCCATATTTAGATTGACGGAATAATTGTTCTGTTTTTTTGTAACCTGATGAATACCTTCATAGAGGAGGGAGGTGGGCAGTATTTACCCATAAGGCAATTGGTAGTATACTTCTTTGTATGTACTTTGCTGTGATAATATTCTCAGTCAGTAGCTGTCTTACTTGCAGTTTTTGTTGTTGTGTGTATATAACGGTCAAAACGTCAGCGTTATTCTGGTTAAACGTCGTGAATGAGGTTGAAGTTGACAATTACGATATTTATTTCCCTTTATTTATTATTCCTCAACCATTCAGTTATTTCTCTCCCCTTCAAGTTGGGTTTTATAATTAGACCAGTGTGTTCTGTGGTATGTTTTAAGAGGTTATTAAAAGCCTAGAAAACTGACATTTTAATGCCGGTTTGTTGTTAAACTGTACTCATTTACATTTTAACCCTACAGAGTTAGTCGTTATTATTATGGCTTCTATGCCACATTAACGTAGGCTTCATCAATTGGAACAGGATTAACTAACATAATTCAGAGCTGATTTGTGTGTTTACTCCGATCTCGTAATTTAAAGAATGGCTTTAAAGTTTAAATTTGTTGTTTTCCACGTTACCGCAATCGAGTTTAACATTTTAATTCAGATCTGATCCTCTTAATGGTGCCTTATCCTCATTCTGTTTCTAGCAATGGGAGGGATGTTTATGTCCGGACTGTCAGGTGGAGAAAGAAAGCGTGCGAGCATTGCCAGCGAATTGGTTACGAATCCGATGTTGCTTATGCTTGATGTAAGTTACGAGAATTCAGTGAAAAGGTGTTACAGTAGTATAATAACATAAAATAGACTCAGTTGCTGATTCACTATTATAGATCTTTTATCACTATGATGTATGTTATAAGTTAGCAAATACAATAGCCAGTCACTAGGTTCCGCTGTACATCAACTGATGTAAATGTTGGCTTTTGCTGAACTTTTACAAACTCAACAAGTTCACAGTATGTCCTCACATTCTTCATCTCAGCATTGTATTTGATTAGTTTATATTTTATTTTGTAATTAGTATATTTTCTGACATATTTTGGCAGTAAAGAAGTACTTTTAAGTTTTAACATTTTATTCCAGAACTAGTATTAGGTGCACAAACCTGCTTACAATCATTTTAATTATTACACAAGGATATGTCTTCCATACAATAATTATACTTTTCCTTTTTAATAATTGTGGCATTTTGTGATTGTAAAGTGTATGATGATGATGATGATGATGATGATGATGAGTAAATTATATTTGTGTTTCCCTGCTGCATGTTTTAGGAGCCAACATCAGGTTTGGATTCAGCAATTGCTTACAGTTTGATGAACATGATGAAGAAATACACCAAAAAGTCAGATAAGACAGTAATAGCAACAGTCCATCAGCCATCAAGTCAGATTTTTCACATGTTTGATAACATCCTGCTTCTGGTCAAAGGACAGGTAACACAGTTTATTTTGTATGTATTATGATAAAACCTTCTGGTCATAACAAAGGCCATACAATGTAAAGCTTGTTTGTCTCTCTCTCTCCCCCCCCCACCCCCCTCTCTCTTTCTCTCTCTCTGTGTGTGTGATTAAAATTAGAATTAGCACAACCCAATCTCATAACAGTTATTTTTGAGTATCTGTAAAATGCTGTCATCCATAAACAAATGGCCTCAGAAAGTGAGAAACTGACCATGGTTTGCATCAGAAGTGCAGTCCATCCAATGCCACAGTGATCAGAGCACTGTGCTTTGCAATTCTCCATATTGTGTGATGATGAAGACGATTTATGTTTTACGGCCACTTTTGTGCACATATGTCTCATGTATGACTAGTGCCGAAGCTAAAGAAACCAATATTCTGGTTTTCTTTGATAAGGAAATAAGGAATTTATTTCTTAGATACGGTAAATGATGAAGTACAGGTTACAGTATAAAAAGGGTAATATGAATTAGCTAGTCGGTCAGAAACCCATTTCATTTTGTATAAATGTATTTAAACGTGTACAATATGTAGTTATTAACAAATCATTACGTGCTATTTGTATGATTATGACACAAAGCTGATCACTGAATCCTGAAAGAGTTTAATTTCTTCTCCTCTCTGAAGACTTTATACCATTATATTAATATGTTTGTAGATGTAAGATCAGTATGTCAGCTCTGTGCTATTATCTTAAGAATATTCGCTATCTAAAAGCATTCTTGACACATGAAACACCTGGTACTGTGTCCATGCCTTTGTCACATCTCACATATACTAATGTAGCTCCCTGTTGTATGGCATATCTTGTTATGCCATCAGTCACCTTCAGTGAATTCAGAATGGCACTGATCACCTAGTGACAAATACTGGAAAATATTATCATATCATAGTTCATACTAATTGTTGAAAACCTATATTAGCTATTTGTTAGACGGCGTACCTATTTCAAGATTTTACAAACATCGTATAAAGCTATCGATGACATGACATCTGAATACCCGGGTGAACTCGTGTTAATTAGAAACTCATTCTGAAAACTTGGGTCATCCAGTCAGATACTGTTTCAGGTATCTGGGCTCAAGTCATATACCGATTGTCCATTTACTATCACAACTAACACTTTGTGGAACAAGCTGCCAGTGGATATTAGAAATGTGTTTAAATCTCTTCTGAAAATTTACACTGTTCAGGGTTACTTCCAGTAGTAAATAATGTTTATCTTCCTAATTTGTTGCTAGTAAGGGTGCTATATTGAATCTAAATTATTATTATTATATCTCATATCAGATGTACACATAAGTAAACTGTATGTATTTATCCGTACATGAAGAAGTATAAGAAGCTTTTAAACCTGTCTTAATGATTGTTTTCTCTGTTGTTGCAGGTTGCTTACTTTGGCAAGAGTAGCCAAATTCTAGAATTCTTCAGCAGTCTGTCTCTTC
The DNA here is from genome assembly GCA_025642065.1 of Paralvinella palmiformis. Taxonomy (NCBI): domain Eukaryota; kingdom Metazoa; phylum Annelida; class Polychaeta; order Terebellida; family Alvinellidae; genus Paralvinella; species Paralvinella palmiformis. The sequence continues at coordinate 117,992 of JAODUP010000903.1, forward strand.
ACTGCACACCAAACTGGAACCCTGCAGATTTTATTTGTATGTGAAAGTAACTATGTTTTTAAGCCAGTTAATGTCTTAATGATATATAATTGTTTTCATTTGTCCTACTAAACATGAGCTCCGGTGGCCTAGCGGTTAAGCACCCGGCACTTGATGCCAACGGTCATAGGTTCGAACCCCGCAAGAGGTCGAAACTTTTCCAGAGATTAATTTCTCGGCTCACAACACCGTTAAATGGCACTGCAGTCTCCACTGAATTATTTAAAATAAAGGGGGACGTTAAAAACCCCATGAGGACGTAAAACACTCTGGCAAGGACCACCCCAGGGTATTTCTGCTCCATTTTTCCATACTGCTCCCCTGTGAGTGGTGGGTGCAGAGCTTTCTCGACAACTCCAACAGAGGCTGTGCCGAATAAGCGACAGCCCCGGGGGATTCTCCCCGAACAACAAAACAAATCTTACTAAACATTCAACTAAACTCTATCTCCCATCTTTTATAACCCCAACAAGGGTCTGTTTCATCTAAAAGAGACTTTGTGTGTAAGTTCAGTGAACTTCATCACTGTTTTTTGGGATAGGTGTTGGCGGTTTTGCTCGTCGCATCACTGTGAAATAAGACACCGTTCCCTCTTTTTCCATTGGGCAACAAATTGTTGTCAAATGTTTTGTATAAAAACACGTACTCAAAACAGATGCCAGTTACTGTATTGACTTTTCAGTCACAGAACGGCTGTCAGTAATTCCATTTCCAACGTGCCAGTTTGTTCCACAAATGACATGTATGGAAAACTCAACTTCATGGACTAGTGTCCACCGTATTCTTATAAGCAAAGCTGATCTGAGACAGTCCCTGGGATATGATCAAAGAAATATTTTGGATATACATGTATGTATTAATATAATAGATATATTTATAAAAAGATGGGTTGCTGATGTTTATAGCATTAAAAATAATTAAACAGCCTTAAGCAATAATAAAGTGTTGTGTTTATGTATTACCACTCTGTCTGTGGTATTGGGACATCTTCAGACAGAGATGGATCCTGTGGCATAGAGAGACATTTGTTAGTGTAATTGAATAGGCAGCCAAACCTTTTCAAATAACAGCAAAAATAAACAATATGGATATCCTTATCAGCAATTTCTATTGCAAATGTGACTGAGTCAGTGAATCTGATCACTTCATTTATTTTTGGTTTTGGCATTTCCCAAGTAATATGGCTGTGAAATGAGATGCTACCTTTTATTGATATATAACCACAGACACCGTCAGTGTTTGATTTTAATCCCAAGACCCAGAGGTTTGTAGTGCAGTGTACCATCAATGGCACTATCAGGGCACTTTATTTCAAATGTAATCAGTTTATTATATAAGATGTTGCACTGAGACTGATGGGGCATTACACATCTCAGCTTGAAAAGTCACCTCTGATTGTCTAAGTCAGTGCCTTATTCTATACTGCTATAACACACACACACACACACACACACACACACACACACACACACACACACACACACACACACACACAGTGAGAGAGCATGTGTGTGTGTGTGTGTGTGTGTGTGGCTGCATTATTAATGTAAACATTTCTCTTGCTATGATCTACTTCAGTGGAAAAAGTAAAAGAAAGTGAAGAAATCATGAATAGAATAATAAAAGCAGCAAACAGCAAAAGGTAATATGTCTTTATTATTATTATTATTATTATTAATATAAGACACACACATTACTACACTTTTTGATAGGTTTCTAGTTATAGGTATTCCATTTGACTACTGATGCCAATCAACAATAGTGAGATGTCTCTTCATAAAAATGGTTTATCTTTTGTGGTAACTTTTACAAATTAAGTTTTTCTTGTTTAATGAGGTCAATGCTGTTATCGGCAGCCTGAATACTCCCTTTTGTTATATTATTACAATACAGTAATCTGTTTCTATAATACCTTTTGCAAACATCATATATATATATATATATATATATATATATATATATTGGAAATTTAGGATTAAATTAGATAAATATTTATTCAGTATTTTTACTTATTGAATGATGATAGGGCATTCAGTTCACCCTCTATATCAGGACCATCTCTGACTTTGTTCCCCAAATTACTTAATATGGTTTAAGACACTATGCTTACTACCTTAGTGTATTGTTTATTTCCATTTTAATCATCATCATCATCATCATCATCATCATCATGATATAATAAGCATTTTCATTTTAACCAAAATAGTATCACTGGTTTTGTGTGTGTGTGTGTGTGTGTGGTGTGCTGCACACAAAAGCCTGATCTATATTTGTACTAAGATGGTCAGCCTAAAGTAAGCTGACATCCAACTCATAACTGTATGTGTGGGGTGTTTCCTAGACAATCACAATGGCCCAGATGCAACTAGTGCCAAGGTTAAACAACTTGACTCAACTGACTTTAGTAAGATTTAGGATCTGGTGATAGATGGCTCAGCAGTTGAAGAGTTTGTGTCAGTATGTGGTTATTCTTACCCCAGCGGTTCTAACACACGTGTATGGTTCCATAGTCCAACAGTCCTTGGTAATCTGACAAAACGTCTTGTAATCAACATGGTCATAATATTGGATCATCAGGTCTCTAAAAGTTAGATATTCTAGCTAGTAAGTTACAGTTAGTATACAAATTTAAAAAATAAAAGATAAGACATTTTATACTATAGTTAGCCAAGGCCAGAATTTGTTTTCCAATTTGGTTGCCCCCCTGGGCAAGTAGAAATGTATTTGCCCAACAAATGTTTTCACTTGTCCAACAAATTTTCACCTGATCTAAAATTTTCATTTATTAACATGTATTTTCAATAAAAATCGACAAATAGAGAAGTGTTTGAGAAGAAATGCTTATTCAGTGAAGCCCATTGCTACTTTGCTGAGTAACCTGTAGCCATTTTCACTCTCATTTTATAAATAAAATTTCAAATTACCGAGAATGCGTAGCCAGTAAACTGCAATGAATGTAGCTTTTAATTGGCGACACCATTTAAATAGATGGTGTGTTGTCTTAAGCCAAGATTCCATATAAGCAGTATGCGTTATATGAATCCAAATGCAACAATAAATGGAAAACATGTAAACGTATGAGCGTGATTCAATATGTGTGACTGCGTATGTGATTTCTGAATGCAACAAAACAGATCACTCCATGTAGCGATTGGTGCAAGTGCAAATCGGATGGTTGAATCCATATTTTTACAACATGGGTCCTAAAATTCTGGATTCAACTGTCCAATTCAAGTGTCCAGGCAGTTTTTCCCTAGAAAAAATAGGTCAGATAGTGAGAGGGGTGTCTGAAACACATGGATACTGGAATGTCACATACACTACCACAGTTTTGCCTGCCATATTACGCATACCGCATATATGGAATCTCGGACAAAAAATGGAAAACATGTAAATGTACGAGTGTGATTCTAAATGTGCGACTGCATATGCGACAAAACGGACAGTTGAATCCAGAATTTTTATGACCGGTAATAAAATTCTGGATTCAACTGTCCAGTTCGTGTGTCTAAACAGGCTTATATGGAATCTCGGCTTTAGACGTAGCATGATACTCACAGCCAGCTTTGCATCGCGGATTATAAGTATAGGTATGCAGCAGGAAAAAACTATTTTTTAATTGGCTTGCTCTTCAGGCAAGTGATCGGCAATCAGCACTAGTGCCGCATGAAAATATACTTGCCCCAGGCGTCCGGGCAACAAATTTTCAGACACTGTTAGCTCTGATTTAGCCAAAAGAATGAAATTGCCCCCATTCAGGGGTCTGTAGACCCTACTTTATGAAACACATTTTGCATTTCTGAGCATTGCACTCGGACAGCATCTTTCTAGTCCAGCCCAGTATCATCGAATAACATCATAAATAATGTATGAGTGGATATTGTAAGGCATTGTATTTCCTAATCACAGTCAACTCATTAATTTACTCAAATGTTAGGATGGTAAGATTGAAACCTGGTTGACTGAAAGTCTAGATAATTGATCTGTCTTTGTATAGTTGAGGTAATTCTTCGGTGATCATTATCGATCATGTTAACCAGCATTTTTACAAAATTGAGTGCCATTTACTGAGCTTACCAGCTTAGATTATTCTATGAAGAAGCTTGAGGCATGTAGAAAAAAATTATTGAATGATATGTTCAAAAGTTATTGTTCTATTTACAGATATCAATTAGATTGGCCACCAGAATTAAGATCTGGCGATGTCTCAGTTAGTACAGATCTATCAGAGGTCAAATTTCAGCCCAGTGCTGATCAGCTGCCACCGAATGATGTACATCAACAGAACAGCAACATTCCAGATAAAGATGAAGAACTAGCAACAACCCAGTTGATCGTAAAACCATCACCAAGTAATACCAATGACAAAATGAATGGTTTGTTATCTATATAAATTCTTGTTTACCATCTTGATTCTGATAACAGCATATGCTCTAATACAGACACGTCCTTCTATATCCAAGTCCTGTGTCCCTTTAGATGGTCCCCCTGTTGCATTTCTGAATAACACAACACATTGACATAACCAACATCCATAAAATTGTAAAAAATATATTAATCAGCTGAAATATTTTATAGAGTCGCAGAGGTTTACCTTTTTCCCACGGCACCTAGATCGGTGTATGCTGCTTGTTGACAAAATTAATTAGCACTGTCACTGTGGATTAAATTCATATAGTTTTATTTTCATTTTTACATATACAATGATAAATTTGTCAGTGAAATAGACTTGTTTATCGCTGTTTACTGATGTAAAATGAGATTCGTGGTGATTATTGTCTTACATTCACGTATCAAAATGGTATCGGCTATGTTCCATTAATCAAATCTCAAAATATTCCCGGAAAATATTGATTGGATCCTGGAAAAGTAGATATTTTGATAAACAAAGGTCCTGGAAACTCCTGGAAAACCGTACATGTGGAAGTGTATGAACCCTGATTATTAGAACAGCCACAGTAAATGTTTATGCAGAGTTCCTCAGGTACCATCTATAGTGATCAATAAGATGACAGTTTTACACTACTCGAGGCATCTTTATCATGCACTAATGTTTATTTTGCCTCCGTGGTCTAGCGGTAGCGTGTTGGATCACAGATCACTACCACCCATGTTCGAATCCCGGCGTGGGAATATCTGAAGGTTGTGTTCGATCTTTCACTTCGTCTCATTACCTTTGGAGGTCCATTTAGCCTACCTTGTGCACAAAAGTGGGCGTAAAACATCAATCATCATCATCATCATCTGTAATAATGTCATCTACACTGCACTTTGTTACTTATGGTTATAATCCATAATCTGTCAGCTATATCTGGTCATCATTAACGCTATTTTAATTAGATTAGTTTGTTCACACTGTTATTATACAGACATAATTACAAAACAGACAGCAATTAGAATACAGTAGTATAATTAGTGAAGTTCTAAATTGGTGAATAGCTAACTGAAACATTCCCAGCATTGTGAGCAAGAATTTCTGACATTTTTCGAATAGTCTGAGCTATTAGATCGTGTAATGTCATGATTCTCCCCATTACTGAATGTTTGTACTATTTGCTAACAGATGTAATTGTTGTATGCAGTAGCAGTTTGTCCAGAAAGGAAGCTGTGGATGAGGAATACTCAATGGACAACAGCTACTATGACGAGACGGCCAAATGGCAGAGTGGCTTCATCACCCAGTATGTTACTCTGACGCAGAGAAACTTCTTCCAGGCCAAGTCACGCATTCTCTCCAAGCTAAACTTTATTCAAACTGTTGTTCTTAGTGTGGTCAGTGGACTGCTCTGGTTTCAGACTCCAAGAACTGAAGAGTCTCTGAAGGACAGAAACGGCATGGTAAGCACATGGTGAGATGTGTTTGGCTGAAGATGGTATTCTAATGATGTCTGGGCATTCTTTTATTATTGTGGGTGTGGAATGTTTATCTGAAATAGTTAAAGTTTCTGTATTATGTGTAGTCCAAGGTGAAGATTGGCCTGTTTTGAGAAAAAAATTTTTGTCCTGTTTTATTTTCTCGTTTTTTATTTCACATGTTTTGTAATATAAATTAAAGAATAAGAGTCACATTGATTAGGTGTGTGTATATGTGTCTCTGTCTCTATCTCTCTCTCTCTCTCTCTCTCTCTCTCTCTCTCTGTGTGTGTGTGTGTGTGTGTGTACATGTGTGTGTATGTGCACATGCATGTACCCACATTTCATAAGGTGCAGCTAAAACAAGACCACTTTATATGGATGCATTGTTAAACTTTACTAATCCACTCACTTGAAAGAAGACTTCTTTTTTTCTAAGACACAACTTTTAACTTTTCAGATGTTCTTTGTGATCTCCTATTTTGGTTTCTTCACCATGTTTGACATCATCACTTCATGTAAGCATTTGACATAGTGTGACCAGATCAATAAGATGACTTGCGTTTATCACGTTATGATGTATATTATTTATTTTGCTACACATCAACCTGTGGCAACTTTTAATAGCCCAAAGACATTCATAGTAAGTGTGTCAATATTAGAATGATACTGGCCTATTGTCAGCAGTTTTGTCAGGAATAATGTAAAAATCAATCACTTAACATAATTGTGTCACCTGCTTTTCCCATATCTTGTGCATGTGTTCTAACTTCGTTCTTATCCCAGTGTGTATTGCTATTCTCTCGATCAGGTGTGACCGTGTCGGACAGGTTTTCTAATTCATCTCGCCCATTTAATTTCAGTTCCGGATGAAAGAACTGTCATAACAAAAGAACGAGCAGCTGGTACGTACAGGCTCTCGGCCTACTATCTGTCTAAGATGACCAGCGAAGCACCTCTCATGTTCTTGCTGCCAATTATTATGACGACTATCTCCTATTGGATGACTGGCCTTATGCCAACTGCTGGCAATTTTGTGGCATTCCTGATGCTCGTTTTGCTCCATTCCTCTGTAGCACAGGTTAGTGAGGTGAATCTGTACACTTGACGCCACTGTAGATCAGTTAATCGAGATGTGCAACCGAATTATGCGAATAATTTCTATTATGGTTATAATTCAGAGGGTGATTATTTTTTCAAAAACAGTTTGGAGAGCGAATGATTTGTTTGTTTAGCCTCGGCACTAGTCATAGCTGGGACATATGGCCCCTAGACAATCTTTAGGGAAACATCCAACAGGCACAGTTAGTTGTTGGATTCAAACCCACAATCTAGAGATTTGCATGATAGTGCTCTAACTATTGCTCAATCAGAGTACCCAAGTTTGGCGAGAATAAATTATTGCTTTCTTAAAGGTTTTGTGGGAAGGGATTTTGAATTTGGTTTATATCGATGTTAAATGAATCATTATGTATCTTTACTGTTAAAAGACCAAAATGCACCCTGGGTTTCTTTCATCTACTGTATTTCACTCTTGCATGGCTGTGCCATTTTGGTATGATGTCATTAGGCAAACAAAGTCTATGGAACTGTGACGTCATTTCTAAACAATATTGAGAGCATTTTTAATTCCGACATTAAATTGAAAAATATTGTCCACTGGGTGGAGTTTGGATGTCAAAACATGAGCATTATTATGAAATCTGTCTATAGATTGTCTAAAAATCCAGATAGAAAGAGAATGCAGATGATTAGTTCAAGAATAATAGACAGGAAAGTAAATAATCACAGCCGAGAGTTGTCTGAGCATAGACAATTTTGTTACCAAATGCAAATGTCAAAACGGAGGTTAAAATATCCCAACGTTTTAGTGTAGATAAAACAAGTTGTTACCTTTATTTTAGCTTTCTGTACTAATGCAGTGTTAACTAAGTCATTCTACTGTATGATCCTTGAGTAAAAGATTTCTTCTGAATCTCCAGAAATCCTCAGTCAATGACAGAGTAACATGCTGACCAATCCAGAGTAAACTTAACCCAATTGGGGAATTCCCAAATGATGTTATTATTAATGCTGAATAAGCCAGTTTTCAAGAAATAATTGCCTGTATTTCATAAATCATAATACATATCATCAACAATATTACGGATATATCAGTTATATTTAAATGTTAACCTTGGTGATTATTGAAGTTATAAAGTATTGCACCAGACTAGTAGAAGCCTTACTGGAGGATTGGAAGTTTAATGTTTATTATCAGACAACAGAGAGTACCTAGAGTTTATTTCCACCTTCAACTATGAGGATGTCACAGAAGGGCCCCCCCCCCCCGAACGAACGAGAAACCATTTGGACATTAGACAGGTCTCCAGAATTATTGCAAATTATGCAAAATAATGTGCCTTTAAGTGTGCATTATTTATGGAATACATCAGTTTTAATTTATTTGGACCAAGAGCTTTCTGTAACATGTAATAAGACATCAGCCATCGACTCGAATCAAAACTACTTAAACAACCAAAATTTTAAGTAATATTTATGATTATAATGTTTGAATACTGATTAATTTAGAATCTACCAAGTCAGAAAGACACTAAACACCACACGCTTTGCCAAGTTTGTATTAATGTTTTGCACTTGTAGAATAATTATTTGAGCATTGTTAGAATTGAAAATCTCCTTTTTATCTCTACATCAGAGTTTTGGCATTGTGGTCGGAGTTTCTTGCATAGATCTGAGAACGTCTATCACAACGGGTGCGACCATCATGTTGGCTACCCTTCTAGCAGGTTAGTCCTATCTTATGAGTGAAAACAAGTTTATATTTGGTGAAATGACTCGTTCATCCCATGGAACCCAAGCTATTATGTACGCCTGTTAGAAAATGCCAATTTTCTGTTGCAGGAGGATTCTATATCACACATTATCCAGTCTGGATGGAGTGGGCCAAATATCTGTCGTTCCTTCAATACAGCTATCATGCTGCCATGAAAATTGAATACTTGCATGGGTCAGACATTCTGTAAGTATATTAAATGTTCATTGACTTGAATGGAGCTGATAAAGTGCAAAGAATAATTAACAGTTTCATATATTGATGAGATGATCAATTATTGTTAATTTTGAGGTGAAAATCTACAGTTTCCATCCTGTCTATTTGATTATGGCACGAAAGGGTTGCTGTATAGTTCAGCTTTTATTTTTTTATTTCATATGGAATAAGTTTCTCAAAGATGCTAAATTTGCACCATGTAAAGAAATATTTTGTAAGAGTATTAAAATCCACCTTTTTAAATTAGCCTATTTTAAAAATCTATGATTTAAAGATTTTTTAAATTTATAAACCAGTGTATTTATGTATAAATTGTGTTTGTGGTGTAGAAGCTCAGAACATGTTTTAATTATGTTTTCAATGTAAATCACCATAGAACAATGCAAATCGAATAAGGCACCACATAAAGTATTATTATTATTATAATAATGTGAATTTGTAAAAGAAAATCTGTCCTATATGATGTGCATGGTTTTAAGTTAACTTTATAGTCGTATGTGGACGATCTTATGAACTGTATATGAACTGTATGGGTTAGAAATCCTGCAAGTCATTTGCATGTCCTAGCATAGTTCACGGCATTTTAACATTAGACTTTTTTCTGCTGGTAAAAATGTCCTTTTATTTATCATGGAAGATATATGCCTGTTATTATGTTTCTTATCTGTTGTTAAATTCCAGATGCAATCCTCCCGGCGAGAGTGTCTTTGACTTGTGCAATCAGAATGAGACCAGCTTCATAACGGGAGAATATTATCTAGCCTGCAGCGGTGTTACGCATCCAATTTTCTTAGATGTTTTGGTGTTAGTGACTCTTGGTTTTGCATTTAGATTACTTGGCTATGTTATCTTGCGATACATCCGACGTCCCGGTGGATGTCGATGCAAGTGATAGTGTTTATCGAGATTTGTTGTGTTTGTTTACTTGCTTTGTTTTTGTTTAAATTATGTATAACGTGTGTGTCTGTGCATGTGCATCCATGTTAGGGAATGAATTCGATTGAATGAGGATCTCAACAAGTTCTAAAGCTAGTTCTTTCCAGCTACTTTTCTAGTTTTTGCATTCAGATTAAACCATACTGCGATGGCTGTTTGGTGTGTGTCTGCGCACGTGTGTGCGTGCATATTGCACAATACCTTAGTTTTAGACACAGATCTGTGATCATACTGCCGGTGACTGCTGGTGTCTATTGGAGAAATATCTTCAATATCTCTACTTACCCCTTCTGGACCTCATCGGGCCAAAGTTATCGTATGTTAAAGAAAGTTTTCACTTTCGTTTTTTGTTAGCCATCATATCATTAATTACATTTAAACCTGTTATAATGTTTCTGCGTTTCATCACCGTGAAAAATGTTGTGTTAGAAGATTTAGGTAGTGATGTGGTTTCTTTCATCTGCTATTTCGCGCCCTCGGTCAGGCTTCCAAGTGACTGGATGTTGTTGAATGATGTTACGTGCAGGAATTAATTTTTTATCAACAGCAGCCCGATTTAATTGAGAGTTTACAATTGTTTACAATTTCCAGACTTGCTGTGCAATTCTTTTTTATTTACTCCCATTATTTAATTTTCGCATATTATGCTATTAATTTCATTTTTAAACCGGTAAATTTGTATTGTGTACTTAGTATAAAATAATACTTTTACATCAACCATTAAAACTTGTGGAGTCGGCATTTATTTAAGAGCTTCAAACACACTCACACACATACCAACAGACTATTTAAGATCTGCACCACGATTGCTTGCTTGCTTGTAGTTCGGGGAGTATCCCCAGGCTGTCGCTTGTTTGGCACAGCCTCTATGGTGGAGATTCTCCGTAGAGTTTCTGTATCTGAAAATGACTTTGTAAAGTTCCGGTCCCGGACGTACCGGTGCCGAACCTTTACAAAAATTTACTGTGTGTTTGTTTTTTGCCAGATGTATGGATCTTTTTAAATAAGGGTATTATTATGTGTGGCGTGGCTGTGACTTTGCGTATTACAATGACTGTTTTTTCTGTGTCGGTTAGGTTGTGTTGTGCCGGAGTTAAGAGTTGTTTAAGAGGTTGTCGGCAGGCTGGGAAGGCGGGACAATTAATTAGATAGTGGACGGGGTCGAAGTTTTGATTACAATGTAAGCAGAGTGCTTTATTATTTGGGCCGACAAAGCTTTTTGTGTGCACCCAGCAGCGGAGGCGGCGTATATGTACGTCTGCTATTCTGTTATTTATGATGTGAATGCCGGGAACAATGGTTTTATTGTACCAGGTACTTAATTTGGCTGTGTCTTGATTTGGTGTTATTTGTTTGTGAAGATATTCTGTTATTATGTGTTTGTAGGCACCTGGTGTCTGTTCTGTGTGTAGGATGTTGGTTAGGTTAGTGGCTTCGTTGGCCAGAGCGTCGGCTCGTTCATTACCCTCGATATTTGTGTGGCTGGGAACCCAATGTAGAGTGGTTAGACTGCCACGTTGGCGACCACGATTGTTATAATACTCCATGATATGTGTACTTTAATTCATACGCCATCTAATGAGTGGATGGCATACTGAACGCATAGTTAAAAAGTGCACTTTTCAGTCGTCTCCACAAAACCATCACCCGTTTTGACACATGAATGAACAGTCAATAAACAGTGTATAGGACGGTGGTTTTTAAAATGCATTTGTAGTTTTATTCGGAGAGGCTGCAGTGATTACAGCTGTTTATGGTGGGTTTTCTTGGTTAAAATGTCGCCGTGTTCATTTTATTTCAACGGGTTTGTCACCCAACTGTATCGTTATTGCAACGCGATTTTGTTCTGCTGTTATTATATTTTGTGAGATTCGTTTTCCACCGATTCTTTAACTGCATGGAAACAAAAGATGACCTTCACGATTTGATCTCGGATGCTCTACGCGTTCTTCTCTATATACATTTGTAGCATGCACGCTTGTATCTTCAGGTCACAGTGTGATGGTGGCGTGTTGGCTTTTGTTTCTATGTTTTGGCAACATGATTATTGGCCAGTGAGCGGTAGATGGTAATTGCTGGTTTACTGCACGTGTTCCATTTATAACAATAGTATGTCACTATGTGTACGGTAATTTGCCTCGTATGGTATGTTTCCTTTCATTATTTAACAACAATGAACAATTTATTCAAACATAATGCCTCTCTGTTTTTAATCAGAGTTACAGATCCGTTTTGTTTGCACAATATGGAAAATGGTAGTTCATTATTTTAGATGTGTTGATTTCTCGTTTATGATGACGACCAATAAAAAAAACTTAGATGCCTGTGCTTCCTTTGTATGTTCTGTATGAAAAGCCAATAATAAACCAGGTACGACTTGAAATTACCATCTTTATGAGAATACTTTATACCAACAAAGCCATATACTATATACCACTATTTGTGTGTGTGTGTGTGTGGGGGGGGGGGTGATCTAATAGACTGATAGTTTATTAAAGGTTTATATCCTGAAAATGTAAAAAAACAACAACACTGAAGTAAATTAAGGCATTGGTAACTTTATTTGTTCAACATCCTCCTTTTATACAAAACCCTAGCTTACTCTGCCTGTCATTCAAGAGTTTAACATCGCCATAAATATCACGGTACTAATTGGCAATTAATTTCCTACAACATACACATCTCCCGCCTGGACCGTTCGCCAGCCTTACAAGGCACATACACAGAGTCGCATATACTCATACGCAGATGTAGAGCACGTACGCCTTCCGAAATACATACACGCACCAGTTTATGCAAAGGTCTCCGAGATCAATCGGGATCGTCTGCGTTTTTTGATGATCTGCTCGTCGTCATAAGAGATCACGGGGTGGCAGAGATGTGGCCAACATCTTCGTACCAACGGAATGGTAAAGAATATCAAACCTCCAACGATCTGCGCTATGCCGACGACGATAAATGGGGAATTGTAGCTGCCAGTCTTCTCGATTATCAGACCTGTATTAATACCAATTGTTATAAGTTAACATAAACGCACTGACGAATATGGTATTGCAAAGCATTGTCAATCATCTGTGTCTAAGTGTTTTAATTATATTTTAGCTACTTATCCATTAATAAGTTTTATGATGACGCTCCAATGAGAACTATGCATAGAAGAATCCCACATACGGACATAAGTGATATAGACTTTACTTATTGGCATGTTTTTCCCGAAATATTTTATTGTGAAAACAACCTGGAATGCTTTATCTCTCGGTAACTTAATGACCCACTATTGGTTTCAGTAGAAGGTGACGATTGGTGTTTTACGGCTACTTTTGTGCACATGGTAGGCTAAACGGGCCGAGCGATCTCCGAAGGTAATGAAGCGAAGTCAAAGATGAAACAACCTTCAGATATGCCCACACCGGGATTCGAACACGGGTGGTAGTGATCTGTGGTCCAGCACGCTACCGCTAGACCAAGGAGGCGCCCCGTTTCAGTAGAATAACAATAATGTAAAACGCATTGTGATTCTTGTAGGGATGAATCGAATTTTGCGAAACAATGATCGACTCCACATCTACACTCGTTTCAACGGTAATATATAGCTGGTGGGTTAATCCCTGGTAAAATGGAATGGTTAGACGAAATTGATTGATCGGTGAAACATCTCGTAGCCCGATACACGCACATCCAATTCGTTCTACATCCAAAATAATCCTAATTTACAGAAAAATATTGCCTTTTTGTGGTTAAACATAACTACATACTAATCCACAAAGAAATAACCAAAGGAATATTTGCCAATAATTAATCTACAAATAAATTAAGGGACATCATTTTTACTCTGACATAAAACGCTAATTTTACATACATATTACTTGAGGTATCGCTGTACAGCGCTTTTTAATGGCTCCTCCTGGTAAAGGGGCTTTATTAAATATACATTATTATTATAATAGAATTTCAGAAATGTATAGTGATTCTGGAAAGCTTAACTAGGTCAAACTGTAAATTTTGCTAACCAGTTTAATTATTAGAATATTTCCATCTGTCTAATTAATTATATATTTCCCTCATGCCATACGTGTATGCAAGAAAGAAAAAAACAAAACTATAACAAACGTTTATAAATTTGAAACCACATTCGAGTTCATTATTTATTATTAGCTTTTCTACTATTAAAAAAGCTTTAGATCAGGGTTCAAGTATTTCTTTGCTCGTGCTGAGAGAGAACAATTCAGATTAAGAAAAGGTCACGAACTCCACCAAATCAGCCCTCCCTCTCCTATAATAACCATAGTAGCCTACTAATGATAGGTTCTAAGGTCGTAAAGTGTTTCTCCTCATCAACATACACCTGGTTTCATTTCTGTACATTTCGCCGTTATCCACCTTGGAATATGTACATTAGTCGACTTCAACGAGTATAATTAAACCAAACAATGTTCTATAGCAACGCAGTATTGAATTGCTTCATCCCAGTGATAATGTGAAAGAAAGGTAAAACCCATGATTAACGCATGTTTAGCTACCATGAGAAAGGGTACATGTTCTTTTACACTACTCAAAAAAGTTAAGGGAGCAAAGTATTTGTTAATACTAAGCATTATCTATAATCTAGTCAAAATGGTTTAATACTTTTATTTTTGTCAAAGTATATGCCTGCCACAGTTTATGTCAGTTGAAAGTCACTCATAGATAACTTAACTCACTCTGAGTGCACACCACAGTCAATACTAGATAAAAAGCAATGAAGTTGAATTCTGAACAAAGTTGGTATTGACCATATAAGACAAATAATCATAGTTATCCGGCTGCTAGTCTTTGTGAGTGTTGTGCCGATGTTGATAGATGCTGCTAGATGCTTCTTGAGACCAAATGTTGGAAGATGGCTCCATCCAGAGAGTGGATGCCTACAGATTCTGTGTGTCCAGAAGTGTTTCTGGATGATTGTGGACACGAAATCAGGAAACGGCTGGGTATGCAAGAAGACCAGGGTAAGGTCGTCAAAGGTCTATTGCACCCATGAAGGATCGTTACGCGGTGAGGTGTGCCTTCCGGAACTGATTCATCACAGGCGGAGTTCTAATATGACAGCAGCAACCAAGCTAGTGACCACACAGATAGAAAACACTCTTGGAGGAACGTACGTGGAGGAACGTACGACAGTCAGAAGGCCGACCAGAGGCCTTCTCTTGGTTGCACATCATCATACATTCAGCCAGGAATATTAAAATTGACATATCACAGAATGGGGAACTGTATTTTTTTTCCAGATCATAATTGTTTCACTGACTGAATCCAACTATGATGGTCGAAGGACGGCGGGGAGACGCCAGTGGGAGCGGTTTCGAACTGGATGGATCTAGTGTTGGCTCAGTGATGAGGTGAGTTGGTGTCTGTTTATGAGTTTTACGGGCCTATACATTCTTTGATCAGATAGCATAACCGGATTGAGATGCCGTGATGAAGTACTGGAATCCATCATACGGCCATTTGATGCTGCAATGGGCGATGAGGTAACTTTCATGCAGGATAATGCTCGCCCACATACTGATTGTGTCTCTATGAACTTTCATTGAGGAGGTGGAGGAGAAAGATGAGGAAAACATCGACGCCATGCACTGGTTAGCTGGTTCACCAAACATGACTTCAAATAAAACATTGCTGGGACATGGTCGGGAGTCATGTTCGAGCCCGTGAAAATCCTCCAAGGTTGGCTAAAGACTTCAAGACAGTTCTGGTTGAGGAGTGGGTGAAACTTCCTTCCAAATGACATTGATCGACTGATCAGAAGCATGCCAAATCATTGTGATGAATGTTTGACCGCCCGTGGAGACATACAAGTTACTGACGCGTGGTTGGCATTAGTTTGTGATTGGCTATATAAAATAAAATGTATTTCCTCTTTTACCAAACATTATCATTATTGAACCGGAGAGGTACGATTACGTTGAGATGTGAATTAGATCATTCTGAAATAAGATAAAACCTATAGTAATGTAATATCTAATTGAGAAATGCAAAATTGGCTGAATAATCGGAAAAAACCCCAACCTATTTGCTTTCTTTTGAGTAGTGTATCTTGCAGGAAATAAATAAATTTCTGAAAGGGGCGGATTATCGAAGCTGGAAGGTGTTCATTTCATTAGAAAATTAAATTGGACTTATTCTGTCTTACATCTGGAGCTTGACTGACAGGAAATATGTTGACTCAGGAACCACTACTGGGGAAGAAGCTGTCCTAACCACTAACCCACGTACCAGTGTATTATATGTAGTTACACATGATTAAAAACCTTAACTGATATTTTCCAGCCGAGATTACCAAATTGTCCCAAAGTTTTCCTTTTGATAAATGACCTCATCAATATTAAGTATAGCCTCGCTTCTATATTTGTTTCTGCACAAATATGCCAGCTTTAACCTAGGTCGTATTTGCCACAAGGCGGACTAGGCTGAAGCTTAGAGGCCCTTCAAGGACTAGGAGCCCGTCAGTTTTTTTCTACAGAGGCATTGTTACCAGCGCCCTGTGGCTCCAATAGTTACAGCCGCTTTGCACACTGCACCATAGCGATAATGAATTTTCAATATTGTTTTCATTCCCTTCTAATTTTAGCATTTTATCTTGTTAAACAATACCCGCAATTATTTTTCTTAACGGCAACTCGAATGCATCACAACAGTCCCATGAAGTAGGCGACTCTAGTGTACGAAAATTAGTCGATCGATAAAGCTTGTAACGTCACAACAGCCAAACATAGCCACGTTATAAGCGCCTCCATTCCTTGTTTCGTTGTGAAATTAGTTTTGCTTACAACGTGAACTAGCGTGATACCAGTGATAATATCGTGTTTGTTTGTTACGACTGGTATATTTAGATGTATGGGAGTTAATAGAATCATATGAAATACGGTTTGGCGTTGTGTTGTGTGGGAATACGGAAATATTAGATTGCCTCCACCAATTCCGCCCACCATCCTCGAAAATAATTAAAGGTGACTTGGACGGATTTTATCCAACTAGTTAAAAAGCGCCCCACCAGCACATCGTAATATATAAGGAATATTTTGTTGGAGACAACTGTCACAACAAAACGCAATATGATATAGGACTGGTAAAGAAACTGCCTTTGAACGTCAAACGTCAACATGGCACGCCCACCTCCCATGACATATATCACATCATCTGCTTCAATCAGATCATTTGTTTGGAAAAGAGAGGCAGACTAAACCAAATATCGGAGCTATACATTGATGTGATGGGGAGAAAACCAAGTCCGGTTGTGACGTCATGACTGCTGATCGACTTCACAAGATGGCAGCAGCGCATACTCTTTTGCAGGCACGGAGGCATGACCAGATACGGGACTTATTTCACCGGGAATATTTTTTTGAAGAGTCGTAGCAGTGTGTAAAACTATTATTTTGACACAAGCGTACTACTTCTACAATAAAAAAATCAAATGTCTGAGGCCTTTAATTAGGTCATGGTTTTAACACGTGGTAGTTCACTCTTAGAGACAATAACAATAATAATGATGGACTATAAGAATGATGGTTGATGACTATAATAACTCACCTGACATGGGTGATGCCAGTAGGAAGGCTACTGAACTAGAAGCAAACACCTGCCCCAAGGTGAACTCCATGACATCGATTCCCATCTGATCAACCAAAACGACAGGAACTAAGGAAGCAAAACAGCCTGCAGAATAGATAGTTATTAGCATTATCATCTCTGTAAATTCATCGATGTAATAATTAATGTACTGATTATTAATATTGTGGAATAATATGTGGAATACTGTAATTAAACTGATAAAGTTGCGGATGTTTGGCGTTATCGGAATTAAATTGCCGACTCGAATCTTATTTAATTCGTTTCACCGGTTAAATATACATATATATATATATATGCAAAGGTCTAAAATCAGTTGAGGAGACTGTTAACCTTTGTGTAAAAGGATGGGACTGTACAACGGCGAGTTCCAGGAGACTGTTTATTACAACAGCTCCAAATCATTTAATATTAAATGGAATTAAAGGTTATATTCAATCTGAATATGGACTAGATTTTAGCTGAAATTATGTCTTTCTATTGAAAAGAAGACAAAATAGAGCAGATTTAAAGGTTGAAAGTAGAATTATTTGTACGGTTTGGTTCTCGGTTGTGTTGCTGTGTGCAGCAGTTCAAAATCTGCGTGCATCAATTCTAAATTTCTGAATAACAAGTCTAAATGTCTGAATAACACGTCTACATTTCTGCACAATATCCATAGATTTGTGAACAGGAATTTGCGCATAACAATTCCAGATTTGTTCGTGGTAAATCTAAACTAGTGTACGCCAATTCTGAACCGCACATACTTGACCCAGCGAGTATCTATATACCTGTCAACGCCCCGAACATGATGCTGTAGACGACGAGCAGCGCGAAGGTGGTGAAGAAAAAGATCAAGGTGTTCAGCACGCCGCAGAGCGTTATGACGCTGCCCAGCAGCCAGAGCCTGAGGGTCGGGCTGTTATCGCCCACCCAGCCGAACACCAGCCGACTGCTGACGTTCGCTATGCCCATGATGGAGATGAGCAGCGAGCCTTCAGCCGACGGGATCCCGAACATCATCTGGGCCCGATCGGTCGTGAACGTGTAGGGCACGTGATAGCCGAAACAGAATAGAACCACCGCCATGCAGTAGGCAATCAGGATCGGGCTCTTACACAGCGAGAAGTAGAACTTGTCGTCGAACCTATCCAGAAGACGCCTACAGGCGACACAGGTGTGGCTTGGGTCGTCTCCGGAGTTGGTCAGCGTCGGCGTTGAGCTTTTGTCGGCAGTTGTGCCTGGTGAGGATGATCCATCGGCTTTTGATTCGCCGGATCCTTGCGAACATTCCGGAAGAGATGAAGGATCGGGTAGATGAGTAGAGGGTACCAGTTCGGGATTCGAGTCTTGCTCGATTATCACCGGAGGCTGTGACTTCGTCGATTCGGATTCCGGATTTGACGTGTCCGTCGATCCGTAACAACGCTGCTCCTGTTGCGAATTAATCTCATTTTCCAGCAGCGGACCTCTTTCAGTTTCAGTTTCGATTTCGTTAGTTACTTCTTTCAGTGGCCTAATCAGACAGGTGCATAGCGTACCGACGACTATCGTGATGATCCCGTCGATGAGCATCGCAGATCTCCAGTTATGGGTCTCCAGAAGCTGTCCGATCAGAATGCCGAAGGTGACCGTGCCCATACCGGAACCGGAAACGGCCAGACTTGTCGCTAAGGAGCGGCGTCTGTCAAAATAATGCTGAACTGTTATCATTGAAACCATGTACAATACTCCATAGCCGATACCTGGAAATAGTGGATATATATATATATATATATATATATATATATATATATATATATATATATATATATGAAAGTCGCCGTTTACTATGAAGCACAGGTATACAACAGACAGAGTGAGTGAGTGAGTGAGTGTTTAATTGATGTGCGAGTCCGTGCGTGCGCGTGTCAAAGAGAAAACAAGGCAAAGATCAGTAACAAGAATAGAAGAGGAAGATGCGATAACGAGAGATCAACCATTATTAATTAGTTAATCATCAATGGTATAATACTCACATCACGTCCCCCCCACCCGTCTCCAGCCCCACCCACCTCGATTATTATCACTTACCGGTTAAGATGCCGTAACTGACGTAGAGGACGTAGATATTTGGTGCGAAATAACTGATAAAGAATCCCGCGGAGCTGGTTATGGTACCAAACATGGCTACTATCCTCCAACCAAACTTGATTAGTGAAGGTCCGGTAACAACACCTGTAGTGGGGTGAGTGAGGGGGGGTTTTTTAATACGTAAAATGTTAGGTTGAACAGATAGTGAGTTGTGTGTGTAAATTTTACATACACACGCATATATATATATATATATATATATATATATATATATAATATATATATATATATATATATATATATATAATATTTTATAATATACACAATACACACTGCATTATATTTTAAAATAATGGCAAGAAAAATCCAGAGATTGAATGTGTATGTATGTGTATGTGTGTGTATGTGTGTGTGTCAGTGCAAATGTTTTTGCCTAGGTCGTATTACTCACAGGTGAAATACAACAAAGCCGGCTGTATCGAGCCTATCCATGCCGTGGTAGATTCTGAGCTCTTAAAGGAATCCAGCAAATCTACATAAATGATGCCAAATGTGTAAGTGACGCCAACCGTGACCGCTTGTAGTAGGAACGACGAGAACACAATAACCCAACCCCAACCTCCATCCGGGGCCTTGTACACAATATTGGTTGGCATGGCAACTGTGGCTGGATAGCAGACGCACCTGTTGTGGAAACCAATAATTTCCTGTAGTATTAAACACTCGCATTCAAGTTAATACTCCAGCGTTAACTTGTATACTGAATGTAGATTACCCGATAATCGAAACACACGAACGCACGCATTAAAAGTTTTAAGTCACCCGAGCTTAATCAGTCTCCTGATGACGTCACGTCATTCCAGCGGCAATAAAACGAACTAGTTATGTTTTAAATATTAATAAAAGAATTAAAAAAAATAATAACAAGAATGTCAGTGAAACAAATCTATATCTCAATCAGAAAACAAGTCCTGATACATTACGAAATTGTATATATATACAACAGAGAAAAACATGCTAAAATGTTTTAATAAATATTACATTAGATAACTAATATTAAAAATGGTGACTTGTACTATAGTTAATGATGACAAAATAAATATCTTTATGATCAAGACGACACTATCCCAGATAAATGGTTACACTGAGTGAAGCTGAGCGAGTTGTTTAGACTCGGCGCTGGTCACACTGTGGCTGCGGTGACTCAGTCGAAAAATATATCCCACGAACACGGGTACGAGGCGGATTCGAACCTACACTCTGGAGGTTAGCATGGTAGTCCTTGCACCACTGTGCCATCGGAACGTCCATGTGGTATAGATGTAGACCAATGAGTGCATTTTTTTTCTAGTACGAGGACACCAATACCGATGTAGACATTTCCAGAAATAAAAGTGTTCGATTCGGGATAATTAGAAATGATTGGATGAACGTCGGCCAGAATATATCTGTCAAGAAAGAAAGCGAACCTTCCTGGGTACGGTCACACAGTGGGGATGCTTAGAGCACACGAATCGAAGAACAAATGGGAATTTTAAAACGAAGTTTAAATGTTGTAGAATGGAATGATGGCGGTTGGTAGAAGAAGCTACTGTTTGGCCTAAATGAATGAATACGGATATTTTCACCCGGCCTTCGGGACCGATCCTCACTCAATCGATTAGCCGCCTTATTAACTGGTGAATCTCGCTTCGCTCTCTATCGAAAGTTTGGGAAACTCGTTCGAAGAGAAGTCGATACGGTGATTACGAGTCAAATCTGCATACCATCATACAGCACTCGAAATGAACGTCAGCAACGGCAGCATTTGCACCGAGGTTCCTCCAAATTGCTACCTAGAACTTGGTGCCGCAGCAAATATTTGCTCTCCGGTATTCGGGCCGAAAATATTACTAAACGCCAATAGAATGACGCCCGACTCGCAAACATGATTGCTTGCAACTCGGTGGATTCGTCTGCAGATGCGGTAGATGGCAATAACGATACATCTGAACATCGTGTCAGGTATTGGCCGGATGCGGAGCTTGGCAATTATGGTATGAACCACCTCATCTTATTGTTGGAACATTTTACAGTTCCAATCCGAAATGCCATGCCCACCATCCTTGATGATCAACCGTGTAATAATTAATTTAAGCAACTTATTGTATACACCAACAACCAATAGGCCGCCTCCGTGGTCTAGCGGCAGCGTGTTGGACTTCAGATCACTACCGCCCGTGTTCGAAACTCGGGGTGGGCATATCCGAAGGTTGTTTCGTCTTTGACTTCGTCTCATTACCTTCGGAGGTCGCTCGGCCCATTTAGCCTACCGTGTGCACAAAAGTGGCCGTAAAATATCAATCATCATCATCATCATCATCATCACGTCACATCAACAACTAAAACAGATTTACGGGACGTCACTCAGGTTGTCAGTATTTGAAGACATCCATGCAGAAGACTGGAACAGAGGAGACTACAGACACAAACTTCTTGTTGTGGTTGTCACAACGTTGTTTCATCTCTCAACATCGGTATGTGAACAAGGGTGCTCCACCACGAAACGAATAAAGACAGACGCTTAGCCCGAAATGAAGATTTTGGCTGTGCAAAAAACAAAACAGGGTGTGCAGAAAAGAAGAAAAAAAACAACAACAGTAGTTGGATTACATGCAGGGGTTCAATATTAAATCTTTGATATACTTGTAAGTTCGATGCAATCTCTAATAAAAACGTTTTTGTCCAATTTGACCATTATGTGCGATTTCGCCTAAACGTGTCTCTTTCATATTTTGCTTGTAACGAAGATGTGATTAGAATATAAGTACTGTTTTTAATTTGTTTATCCATCCGTCATTTTATCGCCAATTTTACTTGGATGCTGCAGGTTTTATTATATTAATATATATATATATATATATATATATATATATATATATATATATATATATATATATATATATATATATGTTTGTAACAATATAATATAAGCAACAAAAGGTGTTAAATAAAAGGTGATAAACTTTCACTTACCAGTGGCGCGATTTTAAATTCCCACTAAATTGGTTACGACGGCGATCACAGCAACACACAACAAGAATCAAAACAACAACACTAATAATAATAATAATAATAAAAATAATATCATCATCCTGATGTTATTTCCCTTTCAAGCGAATGTGTACGAGCTTAAATACGTACAGGAGAATTGGAATTAAAAACTAATAACTAACCTGGTTACTATTCCCGCTGCATTAAATCAGTGCTTATTGAAATCTAACAGTTCCACAGGACGTTGGCGGCCGAATATTTACAGTCTTCACAAACTAACCGTACGCCTCACCCAGCAGTAAAGGCTGCTACAAAACGTGACGTCGAGCTTAAATTCTGTCAATTTGATGGCTGTTCCTAATTTACGCCCCCGGGAGTTGATTTATTTGACTTGTGCACGAAGGCGTCCAGTTTGGCGCTCACGCAATAAAAAATACGTCGTTTAATTAGAACCGATCGGTATTACGGCAAATGGACCAACTAATTTCCGAAATTAATATGGTGAAGTGAAGGGTGAAACATCGTTCACACCTAGACCGACCAGAATTATAACCCAGGTCACAGAGAGTTCGTGATTAATTGTAATTGAAGTAGCAATGATAGTGGTATTAATGGTGGTAGTAGTAGTAGTAGCAACAGTAGTAGTAGTAATAATAGCAGTAATAGAAGTGTAGTGATGATGATGATGATGATAATTGATGTTTTACGGCCACTTTTGTGCACAAGCTAGGCTAAATGAACCGAGCGACCTCCTAAGGTAATGAAACGAAGTCAAAGATGAAACAACCTTCAGACACGCCCACGCCGAGATTCGAACACGGGTGGTAATGATCTGTGGTCCAACACGCTACCGCTAGACCACGGAGGCGCCCCTAATAGAAGTGTAGTAGTAAGGTAGATTTAATAAAGGATTATTGTTATTAGCAGTCTTTTTCAGATGCTGTACATTAAATCATCACGTTAGGTGCCTCAAACATAGTTAGAAATGTCAATGAATGGATAATTTTTATCCGAATTTGACATTTGTCGGGATATGATGCAACTTACTCTATAATCTGATTGGTCCATTGTAGCCCTATACATGTCACGTGACGAGACGTGGTGACCTTTCTGGATCACTCTAATCTCCGAACACAATCCGTTCCATTGAGTACAGATATTTAATGACAGCCTGTATTGTGTATATCGTGTGTATTATAGAGAGACGATAAACAATGTTACGGCCTTTACTGGTTCAACGAATGTATGGCCTCTTCGTCCTTTGACCAACTGTGATTGTTTGTATGAAGTCATAGGGGAAGGAACTTTATTATCCGGGTGTCATTTAACTTATACAAATTAACTATAATTGATAAATAACGCACTTTTAATAATGATAATAATAAATAATAATAATAACAATAACACCATTTAAAAATAATAATAATAATAATAATAATAACAACAACAACACCACCACCAATAATAATAATAATAATAATAATAATAATAATAATAATAATAACACTAATAATAATAATAATAATAACATTAATAATAATAATAATAATAATAATAATAATAATAATAATAATAATAATAATAATAATAATAATAATAATAATAATAATAATAATAATAATAATAATAATATAACAACAACAACAACAACACATAATAATAATAATAATAATAATAATAATAATAATAATAATATAAAATAATAATAATTGTTATTACTATTATTGCTGTTTAACACCTATTTTGTACATATTGTAAACTAATTGGGCCAGGTGACTTCTAAAGAAATGGAGTCAGGAAAAAAAAAACCCTTCAGACATAACTAGGCCAAGATTTGAACCTTGGTACTAGATGTATGTGGCTAACTGCACTAGCAAAACGGCGTTGATATTGTCTAATAGTACATATAGTATTATTATTATTAGTAGTAGTAGTAGTAATAGTAGCAGTAGCAGCAGCAGCAGCTGTAGCAACAGTACTATCTTTCTTTAATATCACTTTTACATATAATTTTTAATTACTATAATAATAGTAATAATAATAATAATAATAATAGAAAAATTATGAAAATGTTGCTGCTGTTGTTGTTGTTAATAGTCGTAAAAAGTAGTAACAGTAATTTATGTCTGTCAAGTAGTGGCGTTTAATCAAAAACGGAACCCCCCGCACACACAGAAAACACACACATACGCGCGCGAACACGCACACATAAACAAACACTCTCACACACAAACACAAACAAACAGACACAATGTTAAATTTAGACAAAATCGTCTCATAGGAAAACATTTCAAAATTTATTTAGAGACAACTTGTCTCAAATGGACATGTCTTCAATACCCCGCTTTTCTGTTCGGGATTTATTGAGGGGCTACTGCTACTCGGTATGGAGAATGGCCAACTCTAACAACACGTCGGCTCCCATATAGAAGACAACAAATCTGTAGGAATACCGGAATAAATTAAAAGTGTACCTGCATATTCCGACCCGTAATTAGTGAGAGAACGGGCTGTTTTTTAATAAATAGTATTGATTATGCCTAAGACTTAAGATCGAGGTAAGAATGAAATATTCCACATTAGAAATCTATAACAACAGATGGTGGCTTAACGAAAGGAATAGAAAGAAATAAAACATTATTATGCTACGTGAGCCAGATTATGGTTAAAATATTATGTAAAGGTTACCCAGATAATGTATTTGAGTAGGATGGGCAATTTGTACAAAGTAATATTGCGCAGGGAAAAAACCTTTCATATGCATGTCGTTGATTCCTTTCAATTTAAAACGAAATCCAGCATGATACATGGATTTTTAATCAGCACCCAATCCGGACACTTATCTCCATAGATCAATGGAATTATCGTGCTAATTCGAAAAAGAATATACTCTATTGGCCTCTTCATCCAGAAGTAGACCATCGATCCTGGACGATAACTGAAGTTAACCGAAATTAATGCATTTAGAAAGAGACTGTAATTCGAATATCCGAAGTCGAAGGAAACGCGAAGACACCGATGCCAACATGCCAGTGTCACCATACCCACACGAGAAGATAGTTTTTATGTCTTCATTAACAGTGAGTTCAGTTTTCCACGATAAAGGACAGTGAGCTATTCATTTCGGCCATTCTCATAATTTAGTGTTTAGACCTTTGAGGCACATATTAGTCTTTTCCGAAAATAATGAACGCTAACTACCGAATATACATAATATACCTGGCATTGTGGTATTGTATTTGTTTTTTAATTAATTTAGTTACTACTAGAATGTGCATTATTTGTAGGCTGCACAATTTCAAAACGGCTAATTACTGCACTGATGTTTTGAGTGCTACTTGTTTATTAGTGTAAATGTGTGGCCCTTGCCTGTCCTGTAGATCTCAGAATGCACTTGAAATATGCTTACTGAGCTGCAATAAATGTAAACAGATTAACTTCGTTATACGTGTGTATTTATGATCATTTTGGTATTTTTACAATACCATAGGGACTAAACAAAACGAATAAAACTATATCCTTAACAGACTTCTAAAGTAAGACACCAAAGAAACAAATGAGGAAACTGAGAAAATATGGCATATTTCCATCTCACAAAGAGATAATTTTCTCGGCTGAGTACATCCAGGGTAGACGAATACGTTAGTTGGCGCTTCAATATCATTAAATTAAAGTGGGATGTTAAAGATGGTGCAGCTATATTCTATTAGGAACTTTAGAGGAAGGGAAAAGAACGTACACACAAATTATAATTCTTCAGGTTACTAAACGAAGTTGCAAATATATTCTATTTATTACGCTTAATAGTTAAAGGCTGCAAAATTTTGTCACAGTCCTTCAATTAAATTTTTTTAAACGTATCTGTCACTAAACTGTTGAAACTTTTGAAACACAAAGAGAAATCTAAAATTCCATCTTATATTAGTCTAAAATTTGATAAATTAGTTAGTTGTTGAGTAAATCCTGGTGCTGTTAGAATATATATATATATATATATATATATATATATATATATATATCCAATTACTCAAAACCACGTTTCAAGGCTTTATCAATAGTGATATTGTAAGTGCTTGTTCGTGCACATTCGTATATGCTTTAGTATCAATCTTTCAAAATAAAGTTGCAAATGCTAAAATACTCCGAACATCATCCGATCCATTTACATAAATAATTACACTTTATGGTTGTCGGAGAAAGGACGTTTTGTTTTGCTTCGACACTGGCCACACATAAGGCTAAGAGTAGAATTCTCTAACTGAGACACGCACCGGGAAGTCAGCAGCACAGTACAGTAGGTGCACCCAGTCCAGTTTATGGGATATTTACTTTAGATTATGTTTATGGTGCTGTTTCGAAGAACCGTTACCGTTTCGCCTCCGTTACAAATCGGCTTAATCGTCAACGGTCACATCATTGTTGACGTTGATTGTGTCAGCTGATCACAGCTCAGATCGGGATATCGTGATGATACAATAAACGTTTTGATCAGAATAGATATGCACTAGTTATCGATTTGCACGCGGATTCAGGTCAAATCCACGAATTGGCCCTTTTTCGACGCGGATTCAGATCATCAGGCTTGTCACGGCAAGCTTTTTTGGTTGGCTTCTCGGGTACAAATCCGCGAATTCGCTCTGTTTGGACGATGATTCAGGTCATCAGTCTTTGTTACAGCAAGCTCTTTGATTGTCATCTCGGGCATAAATCCACGAATTCGCTATTTTTAGACGCGGATTTAGGTCATCAGTCTTCGTCACGGCAAATAGGTTTTGGCTGTCTTCTCTGCACGAATCTATGAACTCGCCCTGTCCTGGACCTAGCCATGATGGATGCGACAATATTTATACCACTTTATTCTATTTGGCATCATGGCGTTAAAACGTTTCATAAAAAGGTCAAGCGCACACTGCTGGATTACCAGAATGTCAGCTATAAATGATGCCTTTATTGTTCTGCTGATGTTTGAAATTTTTATTGCCGATGGTGGCAGTGACTTATTGCGCTGATATTAGAAATGCGGCGTCTCTTGCAAATTTTAAGCCCGTTCTAAAAACTCACCTTTTCAAGGCTGCTTTATCATTTATCCTTTAAATCTTTTATTGGGTTTTTACAGATATAGTATTTCGGGTATTATTATATTATTTGTACAGCGCCTTCGAATGGCTCATGCTAGTAAGGGCGCTTTATTAAATATACATTATTATTATTATTATTATTATTATTATTATTATTATTACCATCATCATCATCTTCATCATCATCGTCAGGATTATTATTATTATTATTATTATTATTATTATTATTATTATTATTATGTTTTCGCGTTAATATATCCAGGAGTTCATCGTGTTTTTGTATGCAATGTTTTGTCCTGACATTCGGAAGAGTTTATCTTACTGATAGCTGTAAAGATTTCTTGTATTGATGTTTGTAAAATATTTGTTAGATTGACGCTTATCTAACTTTGCTGTACTGATGTTTGCCGATTTTTGCGTTCATGTTTCTAAGAGTTGTTCACACCTTGCTTGCAAATGTGTTTTTTTTTCCGGAGATGTTTCTGAAAGTTTGTTGTGTTGATACTGGTTAGAAATTGCTTAGCTGCTGTCGAAGTTTGGTAAGCGTCGAGGCTAGTGACGATAAAACGTTCGAAAATTTGATAAGATCGTAGCTGAGTAGAGTGGGTAGACTAGAGTGAGAGTGGAATATATTTTTTATTTTAAAATATTATTATTGATGCTCTCTCTCCCCCACGCTCTCTCCCTCTCCCTCTGTGTGTATGTGTGCATGCGTGCTTTGATATTAACTGGTTGGCTTGCTGGCTGCATGGATATGTCTGTGTTCGTATGCCATATGATTCGTATATCATTGGCTGTACATATGCGCATGAGGATGTGTATGTGGATGTGTACGTGGTTATGTTGCCTGGTCGTTGGTTTCTGCCTGGTTTATCTCGTTTTTGATTGGTTGTATATCTAGGTTTATTGGTTTATAAATCCTGCGACTGAGAGACGGACATTTTCGTTATCCAAAAAAAGAACGCCACTCAACTCCAATGCGATGCTTCGCGGTTGCGAGTATTTCGCGAGAAATCCATACTAGGTCCAAGCGGTCATTCATTATTGAAGTGGCGCTACCTCAGCTAAGGAAACAAGGCGTCGTTGCGGGTCGGGCACCATGTAACGACGACGAGAACGACGACGACTACACCGACAGTCACCCATGGCCACAGTCGATCGCTTCACAAAGCCACGAACTGTACGCCTCGGCTGACACAATAGACAAGTCCCCTGGCGGCAAAATCGTGAATTAATCATAATGAACGTCGGCTACGAACGTCGTCGCCCGAACTGCAGCCCGCTCCTGGGCGCGACCAACTGGCGGGGGGGGGGGGGGTGGAGGCCGGATGAGAGGAGGGAAAGCGGATGCGGCTCGAGCTAACGGCCTTCTATGGTATCCATCCCCATGCTGCCTCAGTGGGAAGGAAGGAATGTGATTTGCTACGGACCGGGCTCCGGTGACCAGCCAGAGCTGGGTCAGTGCCTACCCAGTTGTGGGTACAGCGAGCATACCTGTGGACGGCTCGGCTTTCGGTCGTTTGTGCGTGGACGGCTGGCCGGATTGTGGTAGCAGGGAGACAGCGAACGCGAATCCGTCGACTGAGAGGCCGTAGGCTATCGGTGACCAGAAGCCGGTGAGTGCGAGTGCCATTGTCCGTAAACAACCGAAAATTAGATAATGATTTTTGTCTGTTGTATGTCTCACCTAATAACATTCACGTATCTGTTTTATGTATGTATGTATGTATGTATGCATGTATATACATACATATGTATGAATGTTTGTATGTATGTGAAATATTGTTGTTATGTTCTGTACCAGAGCAGGCTAATTAGGCAAACGCATAATGAAGAGATGAAAGTTTAAACACCCTTCAAGAATACCTAGGGTGAGATTGAAACCCGATGTTAAGAGATCTGTGGCATAAAACGCTACCAGTTAAGCCATGAAGATGCTCTCTCTCTTTCTCTCTCTCTCTCTCTCTCTCTCTCTCTCTTCTCTCTTCTCTCTTCACTCACCCCTCTCTCTCTCTCTCTCTCTCTCTCTCTCTCTCTCTCTCTTTTTATATATATATATATATATATATATATATATATATATATATATATATATATATATATATATATATCTATTTTATAAGACAGACGTCGAATGGTAGAAAATGTGATTTTGTCGTATAAAATGTTGCAGCCATCACATTTAGGTAGGATTTATCATGATATAACATCTGCGAGGCTAGTGTTTTGCAGCTCATCACTTCAGTGGTATTATATGATATCACATATGATGCATTATTTATGACAGTTATGAATTCTTTCATTCATTTATCAATCCATTCAAATCTTATTTGAACTGCCAACATATATATATATATATATATATATATATATATATATATATATATATATATATATATATTATATATATAAACCTTTGTAGCCTACCCTCCGGAATATTATCATCATTTACCATGCATGTCATGCCTATCAGCTATTGTTATTATTACCTGTGTTTCGGACTATAGTTTTTGTGAACGAAGCTCACATCATCTGATATGTATCAGGAGCGTCGTGCACGATCCGGATTGTACACCGTCCTATGGTTGACTTCCTACGATTAATGTACCCGATGAGAGACGAACGAATAACTAACCATACGTCACTAGGTACAGATATACACACCGTATAACTCAAACCCACTGCGTATGGTGTATGGATACCACGAATACCAACCGGTTGTGGGTTCGAAACCGACTCATACCTGTGTCCGTGGGATTTCTTTCTTTAGGGAGTCGCCCTGCGACCATTTGTACCAGGTGTGACCAGTACCGAGTTTAAATAAGCCAACTCAACAACAACAACAAACAACAACATCCAAACAACAACATTTTACACGGTATAAAAATATATATATATATATATATATATATATATATATATATATATACCATCATCACTTAACCACATTTCACTCGATCCTGGTCCTCGGAGCCGACCTCTAGTCGGTGGCTGGTATCGATTGTACGATTAGTATACTTGATGGATATCTGGGCAGGAGACGTGTACTTTAACTGGAGGGAATATATGTTATTGGTATCTGTTAGAAGTGATTTGCCTGTCAGTTTGCTGGTGCTGATGGTGGTGCTGGTGGAGCTGTGGTAGTGGTGGTGGTGGTGGTGGTGGTAGTGATGGTGGTGGTAGTGATGGTGCTGGTACTAATGGTGCTGCTGGTGGTGGTACTGCTGGCGGTGGTGGTTTAGTGGTAGGATGTTAAATATACAGGTAGTTAACTAGACCGGCACTAATATTGTTATTGCCGGTGGTAGGCGAATCGTAAGACATGTCTCACGACTTGTATAATGGCTCTGACTTGCTAAGATCCTTTTGTTTGATACATTGTTGTAGCTATTTTGTGCAAGCCATGGCAAACAAGTTTAAACTCTCTCTCTCTCTCTATCTCTCTCTCTCAGTGTGTATGTGTGTGTGTGTGTGGGGGGGGGGTGTGGGTGGCTGTACGCGTGCGTGAATGTGTGCGGAGGAGTACTTGCACGTGTGGGGACGTGTAACGTAAATGTACAAATTCATGGGGTGGGGGGATTATAGCGAATCAATTGTAGATTGTGTGTGTGTGTGTTGGTTGGTTTGTTGGTTCAGAATCTACAATTGACTCGCTACCCCACCCATATATATATATATATATATATATATATATATATATATATATATATATATACAGAATATATATATATATATATATATATATATATATATATATATATATATATATATATATAATACGAAAGAGAGAGAAATTAAAAAAACAGACGCCACAAACTGTAGTCAACATCACGAAGTCTTCGCCAGAAATCGTTTTTCCCGAAAGTTTTGCTTAAACAAAACTGACATCATCCATTGTTCACAAAATACCGTCAAATAAGAGCTGTCACGCACACGTGTCCACTCAACTACGTTTAATTATTGAGTTCAATAGGTCGGCCTATAAACGTCTCAACAATCCCTCCCCAAACCCCCAGTATCCCCCCTCACCCCGCCCTCTCTCCTACACGGTTGTTCATCTCGACACGAATTCATCACCGAGTACAAGACATCTGCGATAGATGTGTGCAGCTCGGATTTGGGAATATTGTCATCGTTTTGGGCATGAACCTCAGCCGAGAGTGTCATCGGTAGGTCTTCATCCTCACCGAACTGACAATGCCCTGTAGGGAAGCGCCTTTTGGATCGGAATACATGCGCTAATCTCGCTTGTCGCGGCACTATCTCGCTCCTGTTTATCGTCACCGTCCAGGCAGGGCCGCGACCCCATCCCTTCCGCCCCCCATCCTCCCCGCCACCCACACCCCCAGGGCGACGGGCAACGCCGCCGTTCCGATCGCGAAACGGAGCCATCACCGTCGAGGGAAGTATCAATCTCCCAGATTCCCGTTACTCGTGCGCCCCCCCCCCCCCCGCATATGACGAGTTATACTGCGTGATAGAACCACGTATTGGATATGATCCGTACTTTGCTATTCCGGCCCAGGAAGCGGCCGACAATATTTATATTTACGGCTTCTGGACGCCGGAAATACGAACGCCCCGGGCGATGGACGTCGTTCGGATGTTGTACGAACATCACGTCCCCATAATGAGAGGCGGGGTGGGGGGTGGTGGAGGGCGCTCTCTCCGTTTCTACTTTTCTCGCCCGTCCGTGATACCTGGCCGAGTCCGTCTGAGTTATGCCTCTTCCGGCAGCTCGGTATGTGTGGGGGAAATCTTCAGGGATTCAGCCGTCGTCTGGACGCCGACGATTTACGTGCGCGCGAAAAGGCACATCTCCGCGCTCGGCCAGACGTCGACGGCAGCGGGAAGGAGCGGAGGAAACGGGTCCCCGTCCCCGTCCGACGTCGTCTTTGTTACAACGGCGCTAAGGCAGTTTATCCCAGAAACGTCAGGTCGACTGTGTGTTCTACGTGAGCGATATGCCCGTTCTCTTAATTACACGGCTCATGTACTCTCACCACCGTATATCGCCGTGTCGGTTCTTTTGTCGACGGAAACGGAGACAATTGACGATTTGACTGTACGCAATTGTTAGGCGAATGATCAATTATTACCCGATTCGATACGATATTAACCGGGCCGCTTAACAACAATCGCGCGCGAAGTATTCAGCTCCGCTCCACTCTATCTGGAGGGGACGATGAAAAAAAGTCCGAACTTGCCCGAAGTGAACAATTTTGTCGCTTCGCAAAAGGGGCCAGAACCTCTTGAGCAGCGAATGGGTTTCTATTCGTCCGTATGCGACTCCTGGAGTCGGACAAGCTTAAACACGCCCAATGAAGATGATTCAGCGGAAATAAGTAGTAATTGTGATGGCCAGGTGTGACTTTAGGATGAACGCAATGGTCCGTCTCCCTGTTATTATGGAATATGGGGGGGGGGGGAGACAGGTAAACACGAGCTG
Source organism: Paralvinella palmiformis (assembly GCA_025642065.1). Lineage (NCBI taxonomy): Eukaryota > Metazoa > Annelida > Polychaeta > Terebellida > Alvinellidae > Paralvinella > Paralvinella palmiformis. The sequence continues at coordinate 151,095 of JAODUP010000903.1, forward strand.
ACAGTGACCGAATAGTGGTCTTATTGGAGTAAAACATATCGGGATTTGTACGTTTCTTTTCCCCTCAGAACGCCTCTACACACACACACACACACCTCCACACACACACACACACACACACACACACACACACACACACACACACACACACACACTCACACACACACACCACACACAATCCAGGAATATTGCAGTGAGGTATATTTGTTTAATTAACAATTTCTCATATCGAGGCGTCGCCTATTGAATTAACTGTCTATTGGTCTCTAGTGGGATGTTGGAATGGTTATTAAAAGAAAAAGAATAGTGCCCATAACAATACTCCGCTATTTTTGGTAATATATCCCTGGTGTTTGCCATACCTCGGGATAGGACACCAATCGGAGACATCCGCATATAAATATTGACACACACGCGCCTGAGCGCGCGCGCCTATGGGCGTACAATCAAACGGTCAAACAATGACGCAGAGGGAGAGAGAGAGAGAGAGAGAGAGAGAGAGAGAGGGCGGGGGGGGGGGGGGTCCACGTTATTTTCCCTAAGCTAAATGATAAACTGCAATCTTAATCAATTAAGGCAGTGCATCATTTGTCGGAAGTTAGACGTTCATCGCTTTATGAAATTTTAGTATTATCGACATAAGTTATCTAGTTTTTAAACAGACATTTCGTCATTGCGTTTTGGTGTCTAGATGACTGATGAGCCTTTACAGATACAGGCTGTCTCTCCGAAAAGCTCGAACAATAAAGGTGTTTATTATAACGAAACACGCCAGAGCTTCCTTTGAAATAACCAAATAGCTAATTTGGCCTTAATTGACAAATGTATTCGAGAGTTGGCACGTGATGTTGTTTCATAATTAATGCTAAAACCAATTTAAAAAAGTACACCAAATTACCGTATATTCAACGCCCTAACTTTAGTCTTGGCAAATACTGATTATATATATATATATATATATATATATATATATATGTGTGTGTGTGTGTGTGTGTTTGTGTTAATGTGATGATCAGCTATATTACATGAAATATTCAGATAATATGTCTTTTGCTAACTGAGCATTAATACATATTACCTGATTTTACAGATTAACTGTAACACACACACACGCTGGCGCGCGCGCACACACACACACACACACACACACACACACGATGTCATAAGGTAACTCTTAACTTGTGTGTTTCATTTCATTCCGTATGATAGACCAATTAGTAAGCCAAAGTTTTTGTTCATAAAAGTTATTTAGGAAATAGCCAACGGATCCCGACAATATGCTATGGGACTGAAAATGCGTGTTAATGTGATCAAATCTTGGGTGGCACGCAAGAAGTGTCCTTCTTCGAGTAGCTGTTTGTATGCAGACACTCCATTCATTAATACGCAATCGAATGAATGGTGATCAATACCTGGGCGTGTTCGTGCCACTAATAGGTCTTATATATGGGCGATGGCAAACACACTGTCGGCAGTTTGTATGAATTGATATTGCGCCGGCCGAGTTCTCAAGCGTCCAGGCACCGCTTCGGTGTATAGGCGCTCCTCCGTGCGACGGCGAAGTGATGAATTCCATAATCAGAGTTACTGTAGAAGCGCCGATGTTCATCTGCCAGCTGTTTCTGCATTAATCAAGGTACTTCTTCGGCATTATTACCCAGCCGGCGTACCATTAGAAGATAGCCCCATAGTTGAAATGTAATTAAGTTAACGAGACGTACTTCGTGATATTAGAAGCGTATACTTGTTCAGCTTTACTCGGCACCGCGAGAGCTCCTTGCGTAACCTGACGACTGAAACAATTGGCCAAAGCCATTGGTAGGCGAATGGAACAGGTGAATTATTATAAAGTCTGCCATCAACCCCTTTGTTGTGTAATCAATCAATCAATCAATCAATCAATCAATATATCAATTTTATTTCATAAATTATATATATATATATATATATATATATATATATATATATATATATATATATATATATATATAGGGTTGGAGTTAAAATTAGATTTGAATGAATTGATAAATGAGTGATATAATTCAGAACTCTCCATAAATAGTGCATCATTTATCAAGAATAGGTCAAGTATATGGGTAATGTACTTAAGCATAATTGCAAGTACTTTCAATTTTACCAAGTGAATTCCAAGTTCAAGTACCTATTTAAAATATAGACAAATACAAGTACTTTTCACATTCTATGAACATGTAGAGGTATTA
>JAODUP010000904.1:0-152801 GCA_025642065.1 Paralvinella palmiformis
TATTTTGTTTTAGGCAGGTTGATTTATTCGTCATTATGGTAATAGAGGAAAAAAGAACTTTTTCAACATGCTCCGTTCTACGCAGGCGCATTGCGGTATGTCCAAGGTTTGCTGCAATGGGATGCAGTTCGGCTACCTTGCACTGAGTAAAATCCGTCCTCGTTTACACGTAGGAGTGTTTCTGGCTGTCAAAGTTGGTAAATAAATCAACCTTTTTTTGTTTTGTTTCAGCAATTTGTCAAAACAAACGGAATTAACTCGCCAATTTCACGAAGGAATGTACGAGTAAGTATCCTTGCTGCAGAGTATGCGTGCCAAGATGTTGGTTCAATGTCTATGTATATCATCCGGTCATCAGCATATAGACAGTAACAGCATATAGACATTAATAATTACACAATAATGAAAAAAGAGCATTATAATACACGGAAATAATACATTGCCTTAAATAAGACAGCATTCACACAATTGTTCATGCAGTTTAAAGGATATATGTCACAATGGCGCAACATTATTCAATTCAATTTTCAATTCAAATTGTTTATTTCAACATTCATAATATATAATTTTAATGAAAGTAAACACACATACATAATGTTGAAAAGGAGGATGCTTGAAGCATTCATTGCTTATATATGCATCCCTTCTGCACATAGCGTTAAAACATTGGTTACAAATTTAAAAATAAAAAGATGTGGATTAGACATAATTATAACAACAAATTTTAATCTTGAAATGATTAATTATTGTAGCATATTCGTAACTTAAGTTAGGAAGTATTAATGAACAATATAACAAGTGGTTATTTTCAAGCATGTGTTTGACTTTATAAATAACAGAAATGTTTTGAGACATTTTTACAAACAGATTAATATCATTAGACCGTGACAATTAATCATCTACCAATACTCCCAGGAATTTAGCAACTTGTACTCTACTGACTTCTAATCCGTCAATCTCGATCCAAAAATTACGCCAGCGACGACTGCGAACACTTTTATGACTACAACGCCTTGACGACCACAATACAATAATCGTGCTTCATCTTCTTTTGGATCAAGGTATGTCAGTTCAGAATGGTCTCAGCAAACACAGGTCTCTCCACAGTACATACCTTCAGCTTCCGAGATAGCTGAGCGTCAACTTTGTACGATGTACACAAATTATTGATAGAGGTTTGCCGCCAACTCTACCATTCTTGAACATTTTCCAGCTACCAATTCGCAGTAATGCTTACAGTCGTCGCCAACTACACACAACATACTTCTCTGGCTTGCCTGGACAAATGCTCACGGATGGTATAATCTAGGCCTTATTAAGGCTCCCGAATTTAGTTGCATACAAAAACTACCAAACTGTAAAGAGCCCCCCCCCCCAAAAAAAAAACAGCAACAAAAAACAAACCTACATGAAATTGAGAATGAGAAATCGATGATTAGCGAAAGAATCGATCTAGGTTATCTTGTATATAGATTTTAGGTTCAATTTCTAAATTTTAGAAGAGCTGGCGAATTTAAGCAAGTTGACCCAACACTTTAAAACTCTGGTCTAATTGATAGTGCGTTGGACATATCTGAAGGGGAATCCGGGACATTTAGCCAACGGACACTTAGCCAACGGACATTTAGCCAATATTTGCAGGGCGGATATTATGCCAACATTCAATTTTTTTTATTATGTTTATGTGAGTTTTCATAAATATAGTTGTTTCAATAAATACAAAACATTGTATGTAATTGTATTTTTGTAATTCATTGTACAAATGTAACAAACACAGTCTACAGCTGGTATGTTCAATCGTCATAGTGTATGTAATTGAATTTTATTCAATTCATTGTACGAATGTAATGATCACAAACAAATATCTCATACTCTAAAATTTGTAAACACAAACATTGCATATAATACATTCTTTATTTCTGACATGTTGTCTATAGGTGTACATTGTCAATATTCCTATTATTAAGTCTACATCGTATACTTTTAATATATTTGTTTTATATTTCTTAACTGGGCGTTAAGTATAAATATACTTGAATAAAATATCGAGTCATTTAAGAACAGAAAGAAAAAAAACGTAGCGAGCCATAATAATCTCATTTAAATTTATCACTCAAATAATGACACGAGTATTTCCTTAATAGTGTCTGTAATTAACAAACATCAAAATGCTCAATGGCTTCAATGCCATTCCATGTCTTGCGTACAGTTATTGAATTTTGGTTTAAACACGGACGTATATCTGTATGATTTAAAATGTGTAACACAGATTACCGGTATGTCACGGACTCGATAATCATATTCTCGTTTATCCCACATATTATCATGCAACAAACCTTGTCCAATCAACAAATTCTGACTGTACATAAAACAGAATCACTGTAAAGGAAGCCAGATCTAATTGCCTGGAGCCCTTTTATCCTACTAGCCAATAGAAGCCACTGGTTCCAGGTGAAAGAATTTAAGTGTCATTGGGGATGGTCTAGTCAACTTGAAAGTACACCAAATAGAAACACTGTAAACAAAGCCAGATCTATTTGCACTAGGTGACCCATTTATTTGATAGTGTCTTTCACATACATGCATTTTTATTAGCACACTACTCAATATTTGGAGTACGGACAGTTGCTCTGAACTTTAATTCGCTAATAATTGGTAATACTCATTCCAATAATTATATAGGTAATATGATACTAAGAAATATATTTCTGAATTAAAAATCATTTAAATTTTAATTTTTTTTCCTCATTAAACATTCACTGGTGAGCAAGTGTCCACTTTTTCATTTTGTTTGGTGAGCAACTGTCCGGGTGAGCAACTGTCCTACACCCTAATATTTGACACATGAATGTATACATGAATAGTAGGAATATAACAAAATAATGGCAGTTTTTGTTCTTCTGCACACAAAGTCAATATTGTCTATCTGAACAGTTAAATAGTCTAATTCAACACTGCCTCTGAGAATCCTATAGCAGAATACCATCTTAAAAGTTTTACTGTTGGATAGAAGATTGTTAACTTTAGTGTGAATATTTACAAAGTTTTAAAATATTTGCTCACTTGATGCTGATGAAACTGAACCCATTGAACATTTTGTGTAGTGGACTATTATTAGTTTGCTGATGATCACACTTTTTGCATTTTGCACATTTCTTATTTCCAACGGCAACATGTAAAAATGTTCCCAAGTGGAATTCTCTGGCCTTCCACCTTTATACAGTACTAAAGGCTGGATATCAAATAATAATCACAGTATTAGTTCAATCATTTAAGTCAACATGCAGATATGTATCAATGTGATATAACACTATGATCATGAGAAAGTGTAACACCGCTCCAAATTAAATTCAGACTGGCTTTCTCCTATTTAATAGCTGCATTTTATATACGCCTTCCACACACAAAGCTGTGAAATAACCTAAACCACGTTCAATTATTTTCTGAAAAGCTGTCAAGTCATTTCCTTTCGGGAATGTCTTTATTTGTGCATACTTTTCCTGTTACTGCAGCCAAAAGCGGCGCAGAATGAACCAGTGCCATTAGGCGCCATGTTAACGAAGGGAGCTGTCCGTGACCATCTACCTCCGGTCGCTAGACGGGCGCCTCCGTGGTCTAGCGGTAGCGTGTTGGACCACAAATCACTACCACCCGTTTTCGAATCCCGACGTGGGCATATTTGAAGGTTGTTTCATCTTTGACTTCACTTCATTACCTTTGGAGGTCGCTCGGCCCATTTAGCCTACCACGTGCACAAAAGTGGCCGTAAAACATCAATCATCATCATCGCCTCCGGTCGCTAGGGCCCCGGCGCTTCATGAATTCAAAAAGGCGTCCCATTTTAAAACGCGAAGTAACACGTCTTGTTATAAATAGTCTTTGCTATTAGTATACCACGGTCAATACAATAGACAGACACCACTAATTGTCACTGATCATGGATCACTGCGGGCAAAATTCCAATGCCTAAACAAACAAATACAAAACAGTGTGGTAAATCAATTTTGTTGCAAATTTTGGCTGCATATCTAACTGGTGATAATGTGTGGAATATATAATGTAAAGTCATGGCCGGTTGTCGAATTAATTTATGTAGGGAAAGAATTAGTAATCGCCTGTTCGTGCCGTTTTAAGGTTTGTGGCCGACGAATTGTGTGGTCAATGAGTGTGAAACCATAGTGCTCCGATTGATTGATGTGCGAAAAAAGGTCGGTGGTCCCCCGTTCCGTGCCGCTTGGTGATTTGTGGCCAGTCGGTTGTTGGGATCGCACGGGTGTAGATGTCATAGCCGCGGAGTGTTTGGTTGGGTTTGTACTCTATTAATGTTTCGGTATTAATGTTTTCAGGGTGTGGGTTGAATGTATGAAAGCTTTGTCAGTGAATGTCTGTAATGGTACAGCCAAGTCAGCGGAGATTGGATCAAGGGACATGCCAATCTTCACTCGACAACACGCTGATTGTGCTGGGGGGGGGGGGATATTCCCTTTATATACCCGTTTGGATGTGTGGGAGGACTTTTAGTGGGGGATTGTTTTCGACTCAGCCAAGTCAGCGCTGATTGGACCAGGGGACTATGCGGGATCTACCAACAACAACGCTGACGGTGCTGAGGGGACAATTCCATATATATATATATATATATATATATATATATATATGCCCATCAGTGAGCTCCGGGGGCCTAGCGGTTAAGCACCCGGCACTGGGTGCCAACGGTCGCAGGTTCGAATCCCATAAGAGGTCGAAACTTTTCCAGGGATTAATTTCTCGGCTCACTACATCGTGGGTGGCTGACCACGTTAAATGGCGCTGCCGTCTCCACTGAATTATTTAAAATAAAGGGGGACGTTAAAACCCCTGAGGACGTAAACACTCTGGCAGTGACCACCCTCAGGGTGTTTCGGCTCCATCTTTCCGTACTGCTCCCCTGTGAGTGGTGGGGAGGGGTTTCTCAACCACTCCAACATAGAGGCTGTGCTGATTAAGCGACAGCCGGGGATTCTCCCCGAACAACAAAACCTAAACCTAACCATATATATATATATATATATATATATTTTTCTGGATTTGTGAAAAAAAATATCTATAAAAATCCAGATATATATAAAAAAAGGGAATTGCCCTCCTCAGCACCGTCATCGTTGTTTTTCGGAAGACCCCGCATAGTTACCTGGTCCAATTTTTTAAGGCTGTGCTGAATAAGCGACAGCCTGGGGATTCTCCCCGAACAACTAAACAAACAGATATCTTTTGGGGGAAAGGAGGAGTAGTGGAGCGGAGAGGTGGTGGTGCTGGAGAGTATAGTTTCGAGGAGTGTATAGTTTTTGTACAGTTTTGAGTAGAGGAATAAAGTAGATTCGAGACCAAATGAGTTCGGAGTTCTGAAAGAGAGAACTTAGCTAAGGCTGGGGTCCGGGACCGACGGCCGCGTCCCGGACGTCGGTACTTTTCAATGGCGAGCCTGCCAGGATTCGAAGATAAGAAGCTGCTAGAATTCGAAGACCAGCTGCCAGGATTCGAAGATCAGCTGCCAGGATTCGAATATTAGAAGCTGCCATGATGACGTCGATGTTGAACGACATCGATCCGGAACCCGACGGACCTCGGTACCTTTCAATATGTCTTCCCTCTGAATGCTTCGTAGATCATTAACTACCGATAAAAAGCGTAAATTTGACATTATTATTTACGAATTTCAAGAACAAAATAGGCTATCAATCACAGATCACGAAGAAAAAACACATGATATAACGCATCACGAAGATATATAATATATTTTCACGGTTCACGAGGATAATAAATCACATTTCACAGAGATCACGAAAATACCCCTTGCATCCCCTCGTAATACTTCAACTTGGTAAGTTTGTGTCTGTGTGTTTTTTAGTTGTGTGGAATATGCACTGGCCCAGAGAATCTCGAAGCGTGAATTCAAACCCTGGACGATTCTTCAAGGGACTGTATCCCAGAGTAGCAACTTTTCATGCCGAGACAAAACGTCTATTTGTTTCTGGTAAAAATTATTTTTTTTGTTTCCACTACCAAAAAAGGTGTGTACGAGCGCGGGTGTGCACGCGCGTGTGTGTGTGAGACAAATAACTTCTGAACCGGTCATTTACCTCTTATTCCATATCTAAATAATTTGTTTAACATTATTTCATGGTCTACGACGTCAAAGGCCTTTGCTAGAACACATAGGTTTGCAAGTGTATATTATTTATTTTTGAAAATGTCATTAACCGATTATACATCGCTTTTTCTAGTAGCTTTGAAAATGCTGACAATAGGATAATTGGTCTATTGTTTTTCAGAAGTGATTGATTAGAAGATTTAAATAATGGCACCACTTTGTCTAGTTTCATTTTATCTGGAATTATAACTCTTTGTAATGATTGATTAATGAAATGAGTCATCGGATTAATTATATATGTGTGATTCTTGCTTTTATTAGCTTTGTCGATATTTCATTCTGTCCAGAACTAGATTTAGTTTGATTAACAATGTCAGTGATAACTTGTGGCGCCACATATTGGATGAAAATGCTATTACATAGTGGTTAGGTGATGAATGATGAATAGCATTTATTTGACGGAGGCGCGTTATGACTTGTGCGAGGACCTATGTTGGCAAAGAATATATTGAAGCTTTCAGCTATTTATTTCTTGTCTGAAACCGGACTATTGTTTATTAGAAAGAACGGATTTTTCCTATTGCTCGATTTCCTATTGACCAACATTGTTTACTGTCGTGTTTATTTTCTTCGAGTATTTTTCTGTAATTAATAGAGCCTTCATTTTCCGCTTTAATGTATTAAAATTATTGTAGAAGAATTTATATTTCTGTATATTTTCATAAGTAGGTTTGTTTAGTTTTTTTTTTGGCAACTAATTTACCTTTTGTGCGGGATGATGTTAAAAAGTCCATTGGTGAATCAAGGTTCTCGATCGTTTCAAAGATCTTGAAGAATTTGTCTCACGAAAAGGAAAGGATTTGTTGAATATTGCAGAATATAGTATAATGAATTCGTCGTATGCAGCATTGGGGCATTCTATGTTATTAATGAACTTGAAGTCTTGCACGTGCATCCAGGTTTTCTTTAACTAATTGGATGTTTGTTTGAGTGAATGATCTGGTTTTGATGACAGTATTTTAATTATGTTGTTTATCATTTTGAGTAATGAGAAACGTTCCAAAATAATCTGCAACGTCGGTGATAATGATACCAGAGTGATGAGTAGATGATATGTTATTTATGTATATGTGATCTATCAAAGTGGCTGATGGTGAGCATATTCTTGTCGGCTTTGTAATAACCAGAAAATAACCATGTGAAATGACGGTACCAAGATATTCATTAGTTTTACCTTGATCACCACATTTTAATAAATCGATATTCATAGCACCCATGAATACACATGACTTGTTTTCGTGTCCACACTACTGAACAATTATATTACAATTAAGCACACTTTTTTAAGTTTGGACTAAGCATTGACACCTATTTTGTTCTTTTGGGTGGCAATAATTGAATCTCTCAAAATAGCATATAATTAATCTGAATTGAATGTTCTAATGGCATAACCTATATACGAGGATACAATTAACTGCATTGCTTCATAGTGAGCTCCGGTGGCCCAGCGGTTAAGCACCCGGCACTTGGTGCCAACGGTCACAGGTTCGAACCCCGTAAGAGGTCGAAACCTTTCCAGGGATTAATTTCTCGGCTCACTACATCGTGGGTGGCTGACCACGTTAAATGGCGCTGCCGTCTCCACTGAATTATTTATAATAAAGGGGGACGTTAAAACCCCCCTAAGGACGTAAACACTCTGGCAGTGACCACCCTCATGGTATTTCGGCTCCATCTTTCCATAACGCTCCCCTGTGAGTGGTGGGGGAGGAGGTTTCTCAACCACTCCAACACACACATGCGCATACAGCCGCACGCCACATGCACATAGTGCATTTAGAAACACCTTTTATTATTAGACAGAAGTGAAATGAATGGAAATCAATATGCTAAAAGTTCCCTTATTTCAAAAATACAAAGGTGGTCTGTCACGAAACTGTTTTTTCCCTGGCATTTCTGTCCTTTACTTGCCATCTCCAGAAGTTTTATGTTGGCTAAGAGTTTTCTGTACATGACTGAACATTTTTCTGAGAAATTAGAGTCATTTTACAATATGTGAAGATCAAAACAGGTCCGTCTGACCATCCTAACACACACACACACACACACACATAATTTATTCATATAGAAAAATTGCAATATGCATGACTATATTAATAGCACAACAGGAAGCTCAATATAGTATTATTGATTTATTCTGTATATGACGTAGTATCACTGACTAATGTTTTTCATTTATTTATAACCATCATATATAATTCAATATAATATAATTTCTGCAGAATCATTATCATTTTCTGTTGTTTATTACGCCTGTACTCTGAAAACTATGATAAATCTGCCTTTTCTCGTAATAGTTTCATATGGTGCAGTTCTGTCACTGTCTTAGCTGCACACTGCTTGTATTTCGGTAGCCCAGATGCCTGGGACGTGTGGATTTTGTCTTCAGGCTAGTGAGTAGTCTAAAACAGTAGCCTGGCTGGGCTACTGCCATTTTGAGGCAAGACATACGGTAGTTTCTTTTTCGTTTACTGTAGAATGATTACCCACTGATTTGAAGCTCTTCGTGGTGGAAAAAGTATCATAGTTTAAAACACCCGTGCCGATACCTCATCAACCATCACTAAAAAGCACTGTTCCCGATTGTAGGCTGGATTTTGAACCTATTTTCAGTAGAAAATGGGTCATGTTAAATGACAAATATTTATCATCTGATAGTTTCCTGATCTGAAATAATGCCAAAATATACTGCTGTAACCATTTCAGGTGTTATATTTATAAATATTTACTGAATATAAGAACCATGCTTGAAGGATGGGAGAGATTTTGGTCAGCTGGTGATCTTGGCCGGTAAACGTCTATTTTGCATTATGATGGTCGTGTGACTCAAATACTCTCCTGATTGGCCAGTTGTGTTTGTTTGCAGTAAATAAAAGCACATGGTCTTGTTTATATGGTGGATTTATCTGTCCCTTTCATGTTTATTTGTTTGATCATAAGAAGATTTTTGTATAGTGTAGAATATGTAGGGTAATCATGTACTGAAAGTGCAGACTTGTGCATGATGACTTAATTGTTATTAAATGTTAAATTGTTTTGGGATTGATAAATTACATGGTTTTATTATACATAGCATGTTAGCCGTAGGTTGCATTTCGTGTGAAAATTATTAATATTACTCTTTGAGTCTTTCCAATTTTAAAATGTTGGCAGCTATGTAAATAGTGCTGCCAACTCTACTGAATTAATTAATATATTCATTAGTTACTGCCATTGTTTTAATCTCTGTACAAAAGGTAATTAATGGTTTGAAGCTATTTTGGTAATTAAAGGGTTTGTTTCCAGCAGTATTCAACATTTATATGAATGTTATAACATAAGAAGATTTCTAATTTCAGAAGGATTTAATAATGTTTTCTGTTCATATCTTGGGGAAAATATTCAAGATGCCATACCTGTTGCTCACAAACGATGTCTGATTGCATGAAAGGAATTTATGCACTTGGGTCATGGCTATCATAATATATTAACTAATCAGTTAAAAATACTATATCTATATTATAGGTAACCTCATTACCCATATATTCAGTCAAACTATGGATGAAAGAATAGCATTAGATAAACTGAAATATGCCAAAATTTTCCTTCTATTTAAAAGTTGTACGAAAGAAAGTCTAAATAATTATTATCCAATAACTCTGCTTCCAATATTTTAGGTTTGTGGCCGACGAATTGTGTGGTCAATGAGTGTGAAACCATAGTGCTCCGATTGATTGATGTGCGAAAAATGGTCGGTGGTCACCTGTTCCGTGCCGCTTGGTGATTTGTGGCCAGTCGGTTGTTGGGATCGCACGGGTGTAGATGTCATAGCCGCGGAGTGTTTGGTTGGGTTTGTACTCTATTAATGTTTCGGTATTAATGTTTTCAGGGTGTGGGTTGAATGTATGAAACCTTGTCAGTGAATGTCTGTAATGGTACAGCCAAGTCAGCGGAGATTGGATCAAGGGACATGCCAATCTCCACTCGACAACACGCTGATTGTCCTGGGGGGGGGGGTTCCCTTTATATACCCGTTTGGATGTGTGGGAGGACTTTTAGTGGGGGATTATTTTCGACTCAGCCAAGTCAGCGCTGATTGGACCAGGGGACTATGCGGGATCTACCGAACAACAACGCTGACGGTGCTGAGGGGACAATTCCATATATATATATATATATATATATATATATATAGTGAGCTCCGGCGGCCAGTCAGTGAGCTCCGGTGGCCTAGTGGTTAAGCACCCGGCACTTGGTGCCAACGGTCGCAGGTTCGAACCCCGCAAGAGGTCGAAACTTTTCCAGGGATTAATTTCTCGGCTCACTACATCGTGGGTGCCTGACCACGTTAAAATGGCGCTGCCGTCTCCACTGAATTATTTAAAATAAAGGGGGACGTTAAAAACCCCCTGAGGACGTAAAACACTCTGGCAGTGACCACCCTCAGGGTGTTTCGGCTCCATCTTTCCGTACTGCTCCCCTGTGAGTGGTGGGGGAGGGGGTTTCTCAACCACTCCAACATAGAGGCTGTGCTGATTAAGCGACAGCCTGGGGATTCTCCCCGAACAACAAAACCTAAACCTAACCATATATATATATATATATATATATATCTGGATTTGTGTAAAAAATATCTATAAAAATCCAGATATATATATAGGGAATTGTCCCCTCAGCACCGTCATCGTTGTTTTTCGGAAGACCCCGCATAGTTACCTGGTCCAATTTTTTAAGGCTGTGCTGAATAAGCGACAGCCTGGGGATTCTCCCCGAACAACTAAACAAACAGATATTTTTGGGGGGCAACGAGGAGTAGTGGATCGGAGAGGTGGTGGTGCTGGAGAGTATAGTTTCGAGGAGTGTATAGTTTTTGTACAGTTTTGAGTAGAGGAATAAAGTAGATTCGAGACCAAATGAGTTCGGAGTTCTGAAAGAGAGAACTTAGCTAAAGCTGGGGCCCGGGACCAACGGCCGCGTCCCTGACGTCGGTACTTTTCAATGGCGAGCCTGCCAGGATTCGAAGATAAGAAGCTGCTAGAATTCGAAGACCAGCTGCCAGGATTCGAAGATCAGCTGCCAGGATTCGAATATTAGAAGCTGCCATGATGACGTCGATGTTGAATGACATCGATCCGGAACCCGACGGACCTCGGTACTTTTCAGTATGTCTTCCCTCTGAATGCTTCGTAGATCATTAACTACCGATAAAAAGCGTAAATTTGACATTATTATTTACGAATTTCACGAACAAAATAGGCTATCAATCACAGATCACGAAGAAAAAAACACATGATATAACGCATCACGAAGATATATAATATATTTTCACGGTTCACGAGGATAATAAATCACATTTCACAGAGATCACGAAAATACCCCTTGCATCCCCTCGTAATACTTCAACTTGGTAAGTTTGTGTCTGTGTGTTTTTTAGTTGTGTGGAATATGCACTGGCCCAGAGAATCTCGAAGCGTGAATTCAAACCCTGGACGATTCTTCAAGGGACTGTATCCCAGAATAGCAACTTTTCATGCCGAGACAAAACGTCTATTTGTTTCTGGTAAAAATTAATTTTTTTGTTTCCACTACCAAAAAAGGTGTGTACGAGCGCGGGTGTGCACGCGCGCGTGTGTGTGAGACAAATAACTTCTGAACCGGTCATTTACCTCTTATTCCATATATAAATAATTTGTTTAACATTATTTCATGGTCTACGGCGTCAAAGGCCTTTGCTAGAACACATAGGTTTGCAAGTGTATATTATTTATTTTTGAAAATGTCATTAACCGATTATACATCGCTTTTTCTAGTAGCTTTGAAAATGCTGACAATAGGATAATTGGTCTATTGTTTTTCAGAAGTGATTGATTAGAAGATTTAAATAATGGCACCACTTTGTCTAGTTTCATTTTATCTGGAATTATAACTCTTTGTAATGATTGATTAATGAAATGAGTCATCGGATTAATTATATATGTGTGATTCTTGCTTTTATTAGCTTTGTCGATATTTCATTCTGTCCAGAACTAGATTTAGTTTGATTAACAATGTCAGTGATAACTTGTGGCGCCACATATTGGATGAAAATGCTATTACATAGTGGTTAGGTGATGAATAGCATTTATTTGACGGAGGCGCGTTATGACTTGTGCGAGGACCTATGTTGGCAAAGAATATATTGAAGCTTTCAGCTATTTATTTCTTGTCTGAAACCGGACTATTGTTTATTAGAAAGGACGGATTTTTCCTATTGCTCGATTTCCTATTGACCAACATTGTTTACTGTCGTGTTTATTTTCTTCGAGTATTTTTCTGTAATTAATAGAGTCTTCATTTTCCGCTTTAATGTATTAAAATTATTGTAGAAGAATTTATATTTCTGTATATTTTCATAAGTAGGTTTGTTTAGTTTTTTTTTTGGCAACTAATTTACCTTTTGTGCGGGATGATGTTAAAAAGTCCATTGGTGAATCAAGGTTCTCGATCGTTTCAAAGATCTTGAAGAATTTGTCTCACGAAAAGGAAAGGATTTGTTGAATATTGCAGAATATAGTATAATGAATTCGTCGTATGCAGCATTGGGGCATTCTATGTTATTAATGAACTTGAAGTCTTGCACGTGCATCCAGGTTTTCTTTAACTAAATTGGATGTTTGTTTGAGTGAATGATCTGGTTTTGATGACAGTATTTTAATTATGTTGTTTATCATTTTGAGTAATGAGAAACGTTCCAAAATAATCTGCAACGTCGGTGATAATGATACCAGAGTGATGAGTAGATGATATGTTATTTATGTATATGTGATCTATCAAAGTGGCTGATGGTGAGCATATTCTTGTCGGCTTTGTAATAACCAGAAAATAACCATGTGAAATGACAGTACCAAGATATTCATTAGTTTTACCTTGATCACCACATTTTAATAAATCGATATTCATATCACCCATGAATACACATGACTTGTTTTCGTGTCCACAGTTTTAATACTACTGAACAATTATATTACAATTAAGCACACTTTTTAAAGTTTGGACTAAGCATTGACACCTATTTTGTTCCTTTGGGTGGCAATAATTGAATCTCTCAAAATAGCATATAATTAATCTGAATTGAATGTTCTAATGGCATAACCTATATACGAGGATACAATTAACTGCATTGCTTCATAGTGAGCTCCGGTGGCCCAGCGGTTAAGCACCCGGCACTTGGTGCCAACGGTCACGGGTTCGAGCCCCGTAAGAAGTCGAAACCTTTCCAGGGATTAATTTCTCGGCTCACAACATCGTGGGTGGCTGACCACGTTAAATGGCGCTGCCGTCTCCACTGAATTATTTATAATAAAGGGGGACGTTAAAACCCCCCTAAGGACGTAAACACTCTGGCAGTGACCACCCTCAGGGTATTTCGGCTCCATCTTTCCATAACGCTCCCCTGTGAGTGGTGGGGGAGGAGGTTTCTCAACCACTCCAACACACACATGCGCATACAGCCGCACGCCACATGCACATAGTGCATTTAGAAACACCTTTTATTATTAGACAGAAGTAAAATGAATGGAAATCAATGTGCTAAAAGTTCCCTTATTTCAAAAATACAAAGGTGGTCTGTCACGAACTGTTTTTTCCCTGGCATTTCTGTCCTTTACTTGCCATCTCCAGAAGTTTTATGTTGGCTAAGAGTTTTCTGTACATGACTGAACATTCTTCTGGGAAATTAGAGTCATTTTACAATATGTGAAGATCAAAACAGGTCCGTCTGACCATCCTAACACACACACACACATAATTTATTCATATAGAAAAATTGCAATATGCACGACTATATTAATAGCACAACAGGAAGCTCAATATAGTATTATTGATTTCTTTTGTATATGACGTAGTATCACTGACTAATGTTTTTTTCATTTATTGAATAATTTTATATGCTTTGTAACCATCATCTATAATTCACATTCTATAACTTCTTAACGCAAATACGGATGTAAACAAATAATGAAAATGAATAAACTGGCACAAAACGGTTAAACATTCGTGTGGCGAAATGTCAGGTTACGAATTTATATAGGACCGGAAATAAATAGATCACACCCAGAAGCGCACACTTTAATGACGTCAACAGTTTGGAAGGTAGAAACGTTTGGATCGGTTTGTTTTTCCGCATCATAATCTCTGATAACAAGGTATTGTACCTATTTTAGATCAATGACACCGACATACCAATACATAACTATTTGAAATATTTAGTTAATCAGTGGCAGCTGGTGTTATCATATTCCACAGTTTTCCCAATTTTCAATTTGTTTGGGTAAATAAGTCGTGTTTGATCAGCGCACATCATCATCATGACATCATTTAGAGTTGACAGTCATAACTGTCACCACAACCAGGATGTGAAGTTGATGATCATGTTTGGCTTTAATTATGGAATTAATATATTTTATAGAGCTATATTCGGTATCAAGAAACTTGTTTCTCAATTGTCGTGATGGTAAATCAGGCTTTTCAATAGTAGCCGATGTCTGACGCTATACGTCGTCTATTTTTCAGTCCCTTGTCGCCTGTTTTATCGGCAGAAAATCGGATGGCTACTTTCATTTTTGTTTTAGCAGAAAAGTGGCTTAGAATGCCCAAATACTCAATTTCCCTAACATTTTCAGGGGAGTGACATGAACACCCCCCCCCCCTTCCAACGGAGAAGCACCACTGTTGTGTTAGTGTGGCTATCACTACTCCCGGCCAGCCCTTCACTAACGATTCCCCCCTCACTGCATCCACATCTCCCTCCAGCAATGCCTTGGAAATGGCATCACAGTGTTTTTACAAGCCACCACAGCTGAGCCGCTTTCTACTTTTTGTAAAGGATCATCTACTCTATTCCCTACTGAAAAGGCTGCAGTTGGCTGGTAGTAAATTGAATAAATATGAGAATATGATAACTGACATTTAGCAGTATTATGTATAGTAATTAGTAGACACTTCTCTAATAATAATATAACATTGTGACAGTTGGTATATCATCATAATCTTACATTCAGATTGATAAGATGTTACCACTGTTGTGAAGATGATAAAGCTCTTTTCAAAGAAAGAGTCTTCCCCTCAGAAATATTTTGATGATCTCTGGTGTTGTAGGAGTTAAGCACTTTGTGCTGAAGGATGGATTTGACCAAACTGCGAAGCCTAAGGATCATAGGTTTGATCCTGTCATTGTCAAAAGTTCAAAACTTTTCCAGGGATTAATTTCTCAGTCCACAAGATTGCAGGTGGATGACCATGTTAAAGCAGATCTGCAACAACTCATTGAATGGTATGAGAAGTAGCAACTACAGTTGAATGCTAGGTCTTCCATCTCGGGAGGAATAACAGACATCTAGTTTATAAGATGGGAGATATTACATTGCAGTCCACTAAAGTAGAAAAGGACCTCAGTGTCTATGTTGATCAGGAGCTGAAATTCCACCAGCACATATCATTTCCTGTTAACAAGTCCAGTAGGATGCTGTGGCTCATCAAGAAGACATTCTCATGTCTAGATGAAGACACACTGCCAAGGCTGTACAAGGCACTTGTCAGACCACACCTGGAATATGGAAACATTATTTGCCATCCACACTATCAGATGGACAAATTGACAGTGGAAAAGGTTCAGCATTGAAGCATCTGTCTTATGAAGAGCAGCTAGTTGCCTTGAGGCTCCCATGACTCCTGTTTAGGAGATGGTGAGGTGACATAACACAAGTGTAAAAGATCATGAATGAGATAAACAGACTTTACCCAAGAGCATTCTTCAACAGAGCACTCAATGAATGAACCAGAGGTTATTCTTGGGGCGCTGTCAAATCAAAATCAGGGAAAACTCATTCAGTCAGCAAGTCATGTTGTCACAGCCACTACCTCTTTTAAGTCTAGACTCAACAAGTACTGGAGAGACAACGTATACAAGGTGCTATAGACTGTATGATAAAAATACTTGCGTAGTGAAAACTTGACCAGCACTAGCCTTTTATTCCATTCTCTGGTATCCTAGTATAAATGCAGAGCTGCCAACCATTACAATTTCTGCAGAATCATTATCATTTTCTGTTGTTTATTACGCCTGTACTCTGAAAACTATGATAAATCTGCCTTTTCTCGTAATAGTTTCATATGGTGCAGTTCTGTCACTGTCTTAGCTGCACACTGCTTGTATTTCGGTAGCCCAGATGCCTGGGACGTGTGGATTTTGTCTTCAGGCTAGTGAGTAGTCTAAAACAGTAGCCTGGCTGGGCTACTGCCATTTTGAGGCAAGACATACGGTAGTTTCTTTTTCGTTTACTGTAGAATGATTACCCACTGATTTGAAGCTCTTCGTGGTGGAAAAAGTATCATAGTTTAAAACACCCGTGCCGATACCTCATCAACCATCACTAAAAAGCACTGTTCCCGATTGTAGGCTGGATTTTGAACCTATTTTCAGTAGAAAATGGGTCATGTTAAATGACAAATATTTATCATCTGATAGTTTCCTGATCTGAAATAATGCCAAAATATACTGCTGTAACCATTTCAGGTGTTATATTTATAAATATTTACTGAATATAAGAACCATGCTTGAAGGATGGGAGAGATTTTGGTCAGCTGGTGATCTTGGCCGGTAAACGTCTATTTTGCATTATGATGGTCGTGTGACTCAAATACTCTCCTGATTGGCCAGTTGTGTTTGTTTGCAGTAAATAAAAGCACATGGTCTTGTTTATATGGTGGATTTATCTGTCCCTTTCATGTTTATTTGTTTGATCATAAGAAGTTTTTTGGTATAGTGTAGAATATGTAGGGTAATCATGTACTGAAAGTGCAGACTTGTGCATGATGACTTAATTGTTATTAAATGTTAAATTGTTTTGGGATTGATAAATTACATGGTTTTATTATACATAGCATGTTAGCCGTAGGTTGCATTTCGTGTGAAAATTATTAATATTACTCTTTGAGTCTTTCCAATTTTAAAATGTTGGCAGCTATGTAAATAGTGCTGCCAACTCTACTGAATTAATTAATATATTCATTAGTTACTGCCATTGTTTTAATCTCTGTACAAAAGGTAATTAATGGTTTGAAGCTATTTTGGTAATTAAAGGGTTTGTTTCCAGCAGTATTCAACATTTATATGAATGTTATAACATAAGAAGATTTCTAATTTCAGAAGGATTTAATAATGTTTTCTGTTCATATCTTGGGGAAAATATTCAAGATGCCATACCTGTTGCTCACAAACGATGTCTGATTGCATGAAAGGAATTTATGCACTTGGGTCATGGCTATCATAATATATTAACTAATCAGTTAAAAATACTATATCTATATTATAGGTAACCTCATTACCCATATATTCAGTCAAACTATGGATGAAAGAATAGCATTAGATAAACTGAAATATGCCAAAATTTTCCTTCTATTTAAAAGTTGTACGAAAGAAAGTCTAAATAATTATTATCCAATAACTCTGCTTCCAATATTTTCCATGCCATTAGAAATGTTTTTGAAAATGTCTGGTAAGTTTCCTAGATAAATATACTATCCAGGGCCAAAATATTTATAGCCTGAAATACCCAGGACAAGTGTTTTATGGCTTTTGAGTAGTGACTTTTATTAAAAAAATTCTAGCCAACAATATGTTTTAATTTTGTTTGTGTTGATTTTGGAGCTCTTTGTGGCTGGAAATATTATCAGAATTCTATAACCTGTTCAATTTAGTTGCAACCAGAATATTATGAAGCTATGCTAATAATTTTATATAACATCCCCTTTAAAAATGAGTTAATATTAATATGTTAGATAGGTAATAATATATTTTAGGTTTTGTTTGGAGAACTGTTGCTATTTATAGGAACCATTCAAAGTTCTTCATAAACCAGTTTTTAACAAACAATCAAGCCCATCTTCAAACGCTGCATGTAAAACAAATATTTGTGAGAAATAAAGATTGGTTTGATTCAAATAGAACAAATTTTATTATTGGTCTCACTACCATGTGCACAAAAGTGGCCGTACAACATCATCATCACTCATAAATCACAACTGCTAAAGCAAGATGTCATTCTAAACCTGGTTATGTAGATTTTGTCAGAAGCAACTTATGCTCACGTCATGTTTCCTACAAGCTGAAGGAAAGATGATTTGGGGCATCCTTGAAACACAGCACTATAGGATTCAACCCAACATGAGCCAGGGGCAAAACAAGATGTAGCCACATTGCTGCCTATCAAGTCCATCATTATTCAATGAATAACGATTAATTTTCACCAAACTATTATGACAGCATTGCAGCTCCAGAGCCTCGAACCTGTGACCCTTCAGTTACAAATCCTGTGCTCTAAGTCTAATTAACTGTGCAATCACAGCCAACAGGAACTTATTTCAAAAAAGAAATTTTACATAAAAGTATTAAAAACTAGATTATCATTGAACAAAATTTTACATAAAAGTATTAAAAACTAGATTATCATTGAACATTTCAAATCTCATACATGTCCTGACTGCTCTCAAAATTGATAATGCAGTCACTGTGGAGCCAGACTGTAATTGGTAGATCAAAACATTCTTCGTCTACTTTCAACATCAAAGTAGAGTAAACCAGACAATTTATATGGACAATCGAGGTTTGAGTGTATATGGACACTTGAGTAGTGTCACGTCCTAACAAACGGTCCAAACATGTACTGTGAATTAGAAATAGTGTACCGTATATTATAACTATATATAAGCTGTATATTTTGTTTGCATATCAGTCTTTGGAGATTATTTTTTGTTAATCTTAAACCACCTGCATCTTTAACAAGTAGATGGTGTCAAATATAATAATTATACTATGATGTGACATTCCGTATAAACTATTAATAGGTGTAGGACCATTTAAATAAGACTCATAATAAAGACTAGTCTTTTTTTAAATTTAACAGTTGAAATTGATCCCATATTAATACGCTAATCTTTGATCTTCCTCAAAAACCAATTGCTGGACAGGTGCACTTATTCATGAAAATGTTCCCATATTTTGAACATTCTCTTACAGATGGTTGACTAACGTTACCTTATATCCTGAGGTATAGGCCCATACTGGGGTATAATGCGCTCATTGAATTTTTTTGCTGTTTGAACACCCAAGATTAAGCCGTAATTGTGCCATTTTGGCTAAACCTATTTGTGATGGTTGTCTAAACAATTTGCACTACTTAAGACACCGTGTTTACAACAAATACTGAAACCACGGTATGTATGATTATACGTGTGATCAGAAAATTTGATCATCGTGAACAAGTTGGGGTCTTTCTGGGGTTTAAGCTTAGTACCCTTTTTACAGACAATTGAACTAGTTGGGCCCCTGGGCTCATACCTCACGATATATGATAACTTTATTAATACTCTGTGCTGTGTGTGTGTGTGTGCATTATGTATACAGATAGGTGTGTGTTACGTTATGTATATTTAATTAAAGCTCATTCTTACAAATAAAAGTTGCCATTTTCGCAATGCAAAATGTCAGACATGAGGGTATGCAGTTTAATTTGCTGGAAACTGGTTGACACAATCGATATATATTGTTACTGTTGTGTTGGTTTAAGCTAAAGATCGGTCATCTATAGACCTCTACTAATGACGTTCAAATCTTACTCTGGCTAGGTTATAAAAGAGTTCTCTCTGTCTCTCCCTACCCCCAGAGATTGTTTGATCCATTTACCCTCCTGCCTAGTTCAGAGAAGTGACTGTAAAATGGTTCGGTTCCATAGATTAACAAAAGAAAGCTGGAAATAATATCACCAGTGTGTTTTAGGAATCATAAATTAAGTTTTAGCATTAAATTGCCATTTCAGGCAAGTATAATGTGCTCATTGAATTTGTGTGCTGTTTGAACACCCAAGATTAAGCCGTAATTGTGCTATTTTGGCTAAACCTATTTGTGATGGCTGTCTAAACAATTTTCACTACTTAAGACACCGTGTTTATAACAAATACAGTTTTAACATTAACTTGCCATTTCAGGCAACTTGTGTAGAAGTATGGTTGCCCCAAAAAGGTTTATTTGAATCTGCCACATTTACTTGATGGTTAGATTTTATGTAAACCAGCTGCACGATGAATTCTGGGCAGCCTGTTGCAAATCATTGCATCTTCACTCAATGTAACTGCACTGGTGTTTGTCGATGAGCTATGTACACCTTTTTCTGGACTAAAACTTTGTTCGATAAAACAGGAAATGGGCTTCTGAGTGGAAAATAGAAGAAAATCTCAAATAAATGTTCGAATCATCATCGTACAATCTTGTTGCCACATTGGACAACCAACAGTAGCTTTTGTATTACCTGGCATCATAATTAAATTGCTAGTGGGAATATGGCAAGTGTTAATATCGAATCCTGTCAGTGTTGGGACATATCTGATATCAGTGAGTCAATGACTGATTAAGAATCTTGTAATCTTTCTATTTTCAGAGGGAGACAGCATAACTGCAGAATGTCAGCCTACCCCCCACCCCCACCTGATTATAATACTGCCATCAATAACAGTGGAGGCTACACTGGTCCAGAGTCGGGGAACATGCCCTTCTACAATAATACAGGTATTTATATGTCTGTGTTGTGGTTCATAATTTGCCGCTGTGGTAAAATGTTTAACAACACTAAATAATAAATAGGAGACATATGGGGTCAGTTCAATTCTTGAAATGGAATAGGCAATAATCAGAAATTCGAAATTTACAAAAGCACTGGAAATGATAAATCTCTGAGAGATAAATTATTAATTTATCATTTTAGATATGCTCAATGAATTCTATTTTTTAAGATATTTATAAATAAAACATTATTGATGAATAAAGGTGAAGAACTCTCGCTTACATGCAACAGAAGCTGGCTGTTATAGCCTCATTGGAATATGTGAATTTGGAGTTCTCTGGCTAAACAGTCACACAACAGTACATATAGGTGTGTGTCTTTTTCCTTAATTAGCCATTCTGGTACAATATTCATCAATTATTCGATGAGTCTAAACTTTAGCGACGTTTCGAGTACTTCAGATGTTTCCTTGCCGTGACTGGAATTGGTACTAATTATTTGGAATAATAAAACTAGATGACATGACTTTGATCTGACCCCATGACAGATAAATTGTTCTCTCAGAGCAGCACTAGCTACTTCTGTTCTGTAATAACCGATATTGTAGATAACTGTAAGTCGGAGATGTTAAATGTAAAAATATGCTTCAGTAAATATCGGTTTTTGTTGGTTTAATGTCGTCTGAAGAATATATCTATTTGTCACTATGTACATTATTTCTTTAAATTACAGAGTCTATCAAATTCGCTTAAAATGTAAATTAGTGTGATCATATGTGAAATTCAGCCTTCAGATAATGATTGTGTTTGTACCATTCATGGCATGATTGTTGTAATGATGTAAACAGCATGGAAATTGGAGTTTTAGAACGTCCAATCAATAGACATTTGCTGGCTTAATACTACTGGATAATAGATATGGGGTCAAATACTTTTGTATTTGAAAGTATTTAAATCCTTTTTTTCTTCAGGTATTTCTTTTGTAATTGTATTTGAGCTTTCCAAAATGGAAAGTTTTTGTATTTAAATACTTCCACAAAGAGTTTCATTTTTAAACAAATTTTCAAATACTATTAAACAAATTTATCAGGGTATTTTGCCACCAACATAATTTGTTCCTGGTAGTCATTTGATAATTGGATTGTACATACTTAACTATGAATTAAATATTTTCTCTTTGTGAAGTGGCATTACTGATTCCTTAATTTTAATGTATTAGCTTGCTACCAACATTTATGTTATGTTATTTGATGGTATCAGAGATATTATGTAATTTTGGCAATACTATTACTGAATGTATGCATTAAAAAAAAATAAAGGAAAAAACCCTGACAATTTTGGTATTTATATTTGAAAAGTATATTTGTATTTTATCTGATGAAAAGTATTTGTAATTAAATACTTTACAATGTATTTGACCTCATATCTGCTGGAGAAGTAACCCTGGTGATTTATCTGGTGTCTTGCTAAAATCCTTTTTGCAATGGAAAGGATGATAGTTTTTCTTTATTATACTTTTATAGAATCATGTAGTGCATAAGGTATTGTAAATGAGGATGGTCGTATGCTTGCATAGCTAGATGATAAAGTTGGTGGAGGATCGATCGGTGGGTGGGTGAGATATGGAGATCTTCTTGATTATCAGTTTTTCTTTCCATCTTCATTGGCATGATGTTTTTGTGTCATTCTTTCTTCTCCGATCGTAGCATTTTGGTTATGGTGTGTACAACTGCTTCTGTTCATTCGCTAAAAATGCTAGCCTATCTCAAATATATATTTAAAAAATGGATTTTTATCAACAGTGAGATTGAAATGAAAATCTTCCCTTGAGAGATAAATCATATATATACTATGTTACCATTTATGATTAGATAAATCACATTACAGTATTTTACATTATCACAATTTCAGCTACGGAATCATTTCCTTGAAGAAATTAATAGCAGTAAATTTTGCTAAGTAATATGTAAAAAATTACAATAGATCGTAAGTTGTTCCTGATGAACAGATCCAGTTTTTAGATTTGTGAAGGTTTGTGGTGTGTGTAGGTTGCACCTAATTTCACTTGCCGCTTTATTTCATCACTTTAGATTATTCACGTGCATGTTATTATTTGTCACACCCTGTACACACTAACTTCATACATTCCATGTAGTTTCTCTGTCTGTGATATATCTTTCCCACCTCCTGTATATCCACTAATCCTCTCTCTCTGATATATCTTTCTGACCTATATACCAACTAATCCTCTCTCTCTCTGATATATCTTTCTGACCTCCTATATACCAACTAATCCTCTCTCTGATATATCTTTCTGACCTCCTATATACCAACTAATCCTCTCTTTCTTTGATTTATCTTTTTGACCTATATACCAAGTAACCAACTAATCCTCTCTCTCTCTCTGATATATCTTTCTGACCTATATACCAACTAATCCTCTCTCTCTGATATATCTTTCTGACCTCCTATATACCAACTAATCCTCTCTCTCTGATATATCTTTCTGACCTCCTATTTACCCACTAATCCTCTCTCTCACACTGCTTGTAACATAACATTTCCAGTAGCCTGTCACTCTGCCTTGTTTATACATTTCAGTTGTGCCCACTTGTACACAGGGTGGTTCTCAGTATGTGGGTCTACCTCAGTCTGAAGCAACGAGCTTTACAAACCCAGGTATTGGCTCCGTAATGTTCGCTCAGTTGTATCTGGCGCTCTACTACCCATAACCCAACCCAAACGATGTTGGTTCTTCACAATACTCAGTCTTATGGAGCTTTCTGGCTGTTGTTTGGTTCTCGTCTTTATAAGCATGTCAGTAGTGGTGACGGTTGTTGCTCCATGGTTAATCTGTCATGATCTTAGTTGGAATGACGGTTCATCTTTTATACCCAAGGATGCTGATTTATGGCTTTATGCTATCCAGTATGTGAAATAAGCTATAAAATGTAAATTGTGTTTTACAAATTGTCAAAACAAGCAATTTATTTCACCAGGAGCCATTTTATTTAACATTTATGGCTATAATGCAATTCTACTTATGGCTTACCTGAATTTATTTAGCATATATATATATAGTGTGTGTGTGTGTGTGTGTGTGTGTGTGTATGTATATATATAATATACATATATATAAATATTTAATATATATAAATATATATATATATATATATATATATATATATATATATATATATATATATAATAAACATACAACACTTCATTTGACAGTATAGTTTCCAACAGTTGCACAGGGTATGATTCTAACGCTTTGGATACATATTGAATAATTTCCCCATTCACCGTAAGCTCATTTATATAATTATGCGGATAATTTACTGGTGAGCACAGTAGGATCCACATGGTGATGTTTACAGTCCATGATAAACAACCATGGTAAATGCTACTTGTAGAAACTGGCGTTTTTACTGTGCCAATATATCTGTATCTCTAAGCGCTTTCATTAATGAACAACAAGGGGTTAGGCATTTGCTTGATACTGATGAACTTTGAACTACATATATATATATATATATATATATATATATATATATATATAATATTATATATATATATATATGTGTATATATATTTACTAACAAGTCTTTGTTTTCCTTCTGTTATCTGCTCTACTGACTTGTTATGCTGCCTTTCTCTGTGTGCCACAGGTCAACATTATGGTAGTAAGTTTTGTCACTTTTGTTATTGTTATCAGTATTTGCTATGAACTAATAGACAATTTCCATGCCGCGTGCGCAGTCCACATCTACTGTGGTTTGCGCATCAGCGAAGCCGTGCACATAGTAAAGTAGCAGGGAACAAGAAGTGTAATTGTTTTGGTGGTTTCACAGAACTTAGTCGGTCTACAAGTTCTGGT
The DNA here is from genome assembly GCA_025642065.1 of Paralvinella palmiformis. NCBI lineage: Eukaryota > Metazoa > Annelida > Polychaeta > Terebellida > Alvinellidae > Paralvinella > Paralvinella palmiformis. Next base: position 24,643 of record JAODUP010000904.1, read on the forward strand.
AGTGGTTTCATTTCTATTAAATATAACTCAGAATTATTTGTACTAATAGATAAGATTATTTGTATGGGAAAAGTTGACAGTTCATTTTTGGGGAAAAAATTACATGTTATTGAAACTAAACCATCGAATTGGGAATTGTAATAGACATGTTATCAATTTATTAAACATGTCGTAATCTCCGTGATCTCACAATTGGTGAAATGGACTTTCGCTAGATGGCTCAGTCGTCATGGAAATTGTCTATTTATATGTTTCTTACTTACTTATGGCATTGCTTGTTATAATGTGTGTATTGGTTCTTATTTACGACGTGGGATGGCTTGGCAATTCTTTTCTTTACATGCTCATAATGTGGCCATTTGCCAAGTTATGAATTTAATATATAGACTTTATATGGGGTCCTGATATACAGGTAATTTCACTTTGTCCGCCATATGGTGCCTAGTCTGTCTGAAATTGGCTTTTGGTCAATGTTTACTTGTGAATTGAATACTACTTGTTCTGCTTGTTGAATGTCAGGCGATGCTCTGCATTGGTTTTATTTTAGAAGCAGTCTCTGTAATTATTTGCTCGGCAAAGTTTATGGTTCTCTGATTTTCGAATGTGTGTGGGAGTGTTTGGGTTTTAGTTCGTTCAAGTTTAACAACAGTTGTCTTTTAAACATTTTAATTTGTGCTCTAATTTATCACTGCCAATTGTACACCGACACACAAATACTCTCTCTCTCTCTCTCTCTCTCTCTCTCTCTCTCTCTCTCTCTCTCTCTCTCCACACACACACACAGTGAACACACATAGAATATATCCAACGTTTAAGACATCAAGGAATATGCCATTTCTCCAAATCATTGACATTTATTTAGGCAGTTTTCTAGTCGACATTTCTAGTCGTATCCTGTGTCATGTCTGTTTCGACTTTAAAGTAAACATTATATATGGTCTTCCTAAGTGTGAAGGATGTTTCATTGATCACCTCACCTAGACCATTCGGTCTGGCCGGGCCACAGTCCATTATAATAGTCCACTGCTTTACGACTGAGCTCCAGTCGTTAGGGTGGTGTACCGCAAACCCCCCATATCCCAGTTTGAACCCCAGTAGTAGCTGCATTTATGGGATGTCTCCCTAGAGTGTTGATCCTCTGTGGTATGTTCCGGGCCTGACCAGCACTGAGATTTAAATTGAAGCACTGAAACAGTCATCAACCAATGTCTCTTGAATGAACTTTTAAAAGGTGTTTTTATTGTTTTGAACGTTCACAATAACAAATTAAGAGCATACTTCAAACTTACATCAGCCCAGATATAATTATTTCCGGAGATGTGTTGGAATATACAATATTTGGAGATCCTGAAATTTTGATTTGGAAATCCGAAGGACGCCGAGCTATCCTATATCTCTTTAAAGCATCCATTAGCCAGACATCTAATAGGGCTTATGGTCTATTCCTTTATAAAAACGGGCTTAAGTGAAGCTGGTATATAAAACAGTGTCAACTAAAGTGTTGAGGTTTGTATTATCACTCAGACAGGGTTTTGTTTTTATAGGTTACAGTCAAGGCCCTGATAAAGTCCCCATCCCGACACCATACCAGCCACAGGCCATGCCACAGCCACAGACCATGCCGCAGCCACAGACCATGCCGCAGCCACAGCAGATGGTGCAAAACGATCCCGAGGCGACCAATGGCCCATTTACAGGGAGCTCGTTCTCCGAAAAGGCAATCCGAAGGTCTTTTATCAGAAAGGTTTGTATCCGGAGATTGATTCTGTCTCATTTAATATTATTGTTTTTTATTATTATTATTATTGGTTGTTAAGCAGAGTTGGGTTTCTTGGACTTTTACTGGGAAGAAAACCTTTCTTCCGGGAAGAAGTGGAAGAAATTAGGAAGAAACTCCCTTGGAAGGGATACAGTAACCTAACAAACCATCTTATAAGTAATTACGTAGAATGTAATACATTGTATGGTTGAAGGATCAAACAAAGTAAATACACAAAACCGAAAAACTAAAATACGAGAAAATTAATAAAACAACTTTATGCTACATATCACAACATATTAAAGAGGCAATGTATATCATCATCATCAAGATCAGTATCAATATTCAGTATTCCATCTCTAACTAGACATAGTTCATTATGTGTAAATCCATCTGTTTTACATTTATCATTACAACTATAGTTTAATTAATTTCTATTTGCTATATTCATTCAAACACTCTCCTCCAATATTTAATTTTTCACATAACTGTCTTCTGTTAATTGTGACAGATGTCACTGACGTCTTACATAACATAGAGCATAGATGAGTACACTCGTTTTTACTATTACAAATAGAATAATAAAATGGTGTAAATCTTCCTAACAATTCGTATTCTCTGCCATTTAAATATTCCAACAGTCAACAATGGGTTTTATGGAGCACACGCCGGATGTTTCGCATACAATTCCTCTATGTTGCATAAAACCTATTTATTGTGGGCGAATTTAATCGCCACAAGGGGGAGCCATAAAAACTAGTGCATTATTACTATTATTACAAAATTATAGATTGTTGTTGTTATACCAGTGTGGAATATTTATGATTTGGCTAATTCATCATTAAGTAATAGATTTCTAGGTTCAGTTTTTCAACAAAAGAAGTATTGTCTCTATGTTCACGTATGAAAGTTATGTTGTTGTTGTTGTTAGTGGTGATTAGGTAAAACACATGGAAAACTGAATGTATAATTGTGTTTTCTGGCATAAAGCGTTCTCTTTTCAAAATAAAACTTCTCCCAGTTCAAACTTCATGTGTCTGAATGGGATTCTTTCATATTACCTTTAAATATCCACCCACAGGGTTCGCAGAGTCTTGGAGCGGTTAGGAAAAGTCATGGAAAGTGAATGAAAATTTCAGTAAATCTTGTCAGAACAGGGTTAAAAGTCATTAAATTTATGTTTGAACTATGTTATTTGTGTGACGTAGAATTTCATGATTTGGATCTAATCAACATTCGATGTGACACTTTGGAATTCAACCTAGGTCTGAAAGTTGCTGTGACCACCTACTGGAGACATGTCCTTTTAAAATATCTCACCAACAATGCAAAAGATTTTATCGAGTAGAAAATGCATATTTGTATTATGGAAAAGTGATAGAATTGAACTGTGAGATTTCTGCTAAGCCACGTTAAATAACTGCCGTTTCGGCTATTATTATTGAATTTCTCTCGGATGTAGTCTGTTGGTCATATGTCCAACAACACAAAGCATCCACTCACCCGTTCTTCTACAGAATGAACTCATCCTATTTCTGGTATAATACTAATGGATCGATCGCATTCAAGTGTAATATACAAATGTATATCCCTCGGTGTATATGCAATGATGTTTATTATTTTCAATTTCAACGAGACATACAAATGTTCTCATACATATTGCTGTGTGATTCTTAATTAACTCAAACTTGAATGTTATTGGTATGATGAAGATGATTGTGTTGATGATGATGGGAAGGATGATGATGATGATGATACTGGTGACAACTTAAGGGCATTTCACCTAATCAGGAATTTCATTAGTCACTGATTCATAGTAAATTTGGTCATCTGTTAAATCATATATTAGCAGCTCTTATCACAAGATAAGAGGGAATGTACTGGATTTTCGTTTGGGGTGAACATTGGATTTTTTTTTGAGCGGGACAATTATAATAGGTACTTAATAAAGTCCCAGACTAGTTACACCATTTTAAGGGATCATATTGAAAAGTAGGAACCACTTTACCATTGCTAATATACATAAAAATAGGACTTGAATATTAGCATGAGTTACCAGGTGATAGTCTGCCTCAATCATAATTTGTTACTGAAACTCCTGTGTAATAAAAGCAAGACTAGCAGAATTTGTTGAACTGCTAAGTACTGCACAATACATTGTGTGTGTCTGTGTTGGAAAATATACTTACAGTGACATGGATTCTGGTTGGTTTTTCTTCCTCAGGTGTACCTAATCCTGATGAGCCAGTTAATAGTTACCACAGGATTAGTCTGTTTCTTCATATTCCAGTAAGTGTGACATGAGTTGACGTTTTGTTATAGCTCTCTCTCTCTCTCTCTCTCTCTCTCTCTCTCTCTCTCTCTTTAATATTGATATATTGATATAACATTCATGTCATACTTATTATACATATATATATAATTTATTTCGTAACAACATAGTATATACAATGTTGTACAACCATTTTCAGTAGTAATGATTAAGTAGAAATACAGAAAAAGAGAGAAAAAGAACAGAATAATCATGTTATTGCTAAGTATATTATGTGTATGGCAGTTTATTTCACTGAAGCGTTTCTCTTGTAGTCAGCCAACGAGGAACTTCATTCGTTATGGCAAAGGCGTCTATTTGTATTACAGCGCTTAGTAAGTATGCCATCCTCCTCTCTTTTGTTGTTTGCATCGTGTCTGTTATCTTCAATTTCGTTCTCGACTGGAAAAGTCAGAATATGAAGTATATTTTGATAATGTTATTGTTAGGAGTTTATGATGCATAGCTTTTCAGACTGTGATAATATATCCTTCATATGTTATCTGTTATCGTTTGCCTCAGCATGTACTCAGTGTCATTGATAACAGTAACATATTGTGTCAATTGTGCTAATTGCCACAAAAAAACCAACTATTTATATTAGTCTGGCTAGATTGCAATATTCAGATTAGATCTTGGCATGTTATTTCTCTGACACTGAAAATTTGTAATTTCTAATCATATTTCAGCCTTTTGTGTACTGAAAGGACCATTGTAGATGAAATTTTTACATTTTAGTCGTTTTTTTTCTCCAAAGTTTCTAAACTGTTTGGAATACATGTTTTCTGATTCTGCATATTGCTGTTTGAGTTTTAATAAATAATATAATTTCACTCATAAATTTACCAAATTATTAACATTAATTTATAACTGATTATAATTTTGGATCATTCGCATCGATTTTCACTTTCTCATAACACTTAATCACCTTTTCAAAATACCAGGGATGAAAGTTGTCCTGTTTGCAAAAATCATGTTTTATCCCCACTCTATTAGTCTTGGATTGTCCTAAAAATACACCCAAATTGTGTTCTCCCATATACCCCCCCCCCCAGGTGCATGTGCTGCACTTTGCTCGGTGACTTCGTTTCCTGATTTTCAGGATTTTTTCAAAGGTCACTCTCATGCCTGGAGTACACGCGTGCTTATCGAAATTCTCCCAATCAGTTCTTTTACGTTATAACATGAATCCAAAGATGCAAGGCTGCGTTGCAAATACAAGTATACAACCAGTGGTTGATATTTTATACTGAAGAACGAATCTGTGATGAAAACATTACAATGCTAATGTAAAAGAGAAAAGGAGTACCGTAGGTCCCGGCCATTAAGCCGACCCAGCCATTAAGCAGAGGATGGTTTTTAGGCCTAAAATATCATGATTTATGGTGTTACCGTCCAATAAGCCGACCTAAAAATCTGAACTTTTCCCTGCAGTATTTTCAGGTGACATTTTGAACACAGAAAATAATTTTGTTTTCATAATTCGTTATTCTTACCAATGTGTCTTGTATACTGTCAATAAATCAAGGCAAATTATAACCATTGTTTACACAAGCTGTTAGTGTATACAGAGGACCTCAAACTTAAATTAACGGCATGATTAAACATTCAATGAACCGTATATGAAGTCAACGACTTAGAAGTAATTAAACATATTGTCAATTACTACTGAGCCTTTGATGGTACGTTTTGGTCACTAAATATTGATTTTCATATTAAAGCCATGTATAATTATCATCAACTTGTTTCACTTCTATTTTCACTCCATGACTGCACAAGGTTTAAATCAAAATAATGATTGGTGTCCGTTTGTATCTAGATCTAGACTAGCATCTAGACGGCTGCTAACACTCTGAGAAATTTTTCTCCTGATGACTGGATTTCTTAACATTGTGAAATAGCACCGGCCATTAAGCCGACCCCCCCCCAAAAAAAAAATAATGGTCAAAATGTTGACAGAAAGTCTCTGCTTAATGGCCGGGACCTACGGTATATTGATTACTACTTTCATTTGTAATATTTTTCATGCTAGATTTGTTAATTAATGGGTAACTTACATAGTTTCCTACAGCGCACTAAACAGGCACGATCATGTATTCTAATAAAGGTTTATTCCTTATTTTCAGTGCTGTCTTTATTGTGACCTACATTACTCTGGTGTGTTGTCCCACTGTCCGCCGCAAGACGCCAGGAAATTATATCTGTCTTGCTATCTTCGTAAGTTTTGAATTATCGCAGATCTCGATGTTAGATTGTTGGATTTTCGGTTGCTGCGTGTGTTCTGCTGTCCAGTTGTTGGCACGTTTTTTTAATATAGTAAAGTTATAAGCTCCAGTGTCGCATCAGCAGTGCTTAATTTTAAGCATTTCCATGATAATGCTCAGGATGTTTCTAAGCTAATAAACGACAGAATGATGCACCAACACTGTCAATAATGCGAAGATTACGTTTATAACTTGCTCAGGTCGTGCCTCCTTGGTCTAACATGTAACGCGTTGGATCACAGATCACTACCACCTGAGTTCGAAACTCAGCGTGGGCATATGCGAAGGGTGTTTCATCTTTGACTTCGGTTCATTACCTTTGGAGGTCACTCGTCCCAGTTAGCCTACCACATGCACAAAAGTGGCCGCAAAACACCAATCAATCATTATCTAAGCTTACCATCTACATGCAGTACAAGTTAAATAGATTGGTGTAAGTTATAGTGTAGAAATTCTGTAAAAACAATAAGTATACAACCAGTTGTTGATATTTTATACTAAAGAATGATGAAAACAGTGAAAGGTGATAAAGAGAAAAGGAGTATATTTATTATTACTTTCTTTTGTAATATGTTTCTTGCTAGATTTATTAATTAATGGGCAATTTACATAGTTTCCTACAGCGCACTAAATAGGCACGATCTTGACCCTGCTCTTTAGCCAGGCATACCCGTAACTTTAGCGATATCATTGTGTACTTACTAGAGAGCTGGAATAAGTCTGTTTCACATATACAGGGGTGAGAGTTACTTGTGGATCAGTGGTTTGCCGCGTTTTTGAAATATTTCCCCCCCAAAATCAACCATAAATATAATCTCAGAATGGCTGTAGGTGGCTCTAAAGTTGCTCAAATTTCAAAATGTTCCATTTTCCAGCTTTTTGCTTTCTCTTTTGTTCTCATCCATGCATATATTTCTTAGATGCATCACAATGCGTATTAATAAATTTCAGTTACAGTCATTTAACATGTACATTCAGTCCCATGGTTATTATCCGATTAATTGGAAAAACACGAATGCATCTGGTTTAAGAAAATTCTTTTTGGAAACGTGTATGTGTTATGGAATAGTACGTTAGTAATAAACATCATCGAGCTGTGAAGTATGAAGATAGTTACCATCTACTATCTTTTGTACAGTAATTTTATTGTTGATGATATTTTACGTAGACATATTTTGGTCCATCTATTAACCGAGTCATTCTAATCAACTGATGGTTTGTTTATCTTATTTTGTCATTTTATTTTTACCCTGAAGCATTTTGTGTAGTTTATTTTGCTGAGATGTTTACAGGTTCACTATATTCTTTTTTAAAACTTTTCTCCACATGGGAAAACAAATTTTTGTTAGATTTAACATTTGTTCTATTGTATTAAAATACTGTTTTGTTTCAATGATCCTGTAAAAAAAAGAATTTCACCAGAGCCCTTTTTTATTTATAGAAATTCTACATACACACACACACATATATATATATATATATATATATATATAATTTTTTCTCCAGACATTGGCATTTTCCTACATGACAGGCACCATGAGTTGGTAAGGTTCTTTTTTATATTATTATTGATATTAAATCTTAAGTTAATGCTGTGCTCATGCATAATTCAGTTTTGTATAATATATATTTATGTTATCTCTTCTGAATATCACATCATTTCAGTTACTATGATACAAAGATTGTGCTCATTGCCTTGGGTATCACAGCAGCTGTCTGTCTGTCCATTTCAATCTTCGCCTGCCAGACTAAGGTATTTATGCTAATATCGTGTTTGCCCCGTTCTTTGAAACATTTACAAAAGTTTATTTTGATTAATGGATTACTATTAAATATAATGTTAAAAGTTTCTATGTACAGGCCTGTGAATATTCCTGGTTTTTAGTTTTTCACATCATCAGGACCAGTATTTGTTCTGAAAAACAGTAAAGTTTTTTTGACCTTCCACTTGGTTCAGAATATCTGTTTTATATATATATATATATATATATATATATATTTGTTTCAATTCCCTGTATATGGGCCCTAATAAAATGACTTTGGGGCAACAAACATGCTGTTTAAGGAAATTAGAAGTGCACCAAGGTCGTTTGTGTTATGTTATACGTTCTAAGTTTATTTAGACTGTTGCATATTCACGGAAGAAATATGTCAGTGATAATGGCCATAATTTGATCAACTTTGATAGTTCTATTTGTTCTCATTGCAGATTGACTTTACCCTCTGCAGTGGTCTGCTCTTTGCTTTGCTGATGGTCCTCTTTTTCTTTGGCTTGGCAACCACCATTGTGTATTTTGTCTGGGGACCAAATCAGGTAATTACATTATGGTCTGTCTATGAGATGTTTCATCCGATTGTCTCCTTTCTTTAGAGATTTACCCCCTCAGTAATATCACCCAGATGTGACCAGCAAAATTAAACAGAAATGGTATTGAATTGCCAGTTCTGTTATTGAAAATATGGAATATCAAGTAGCTTTTATTTCTTCACCAAATCTCAATAACAGAGTGCGTTTGTTTATTTTTACATTAGCATTAAGTACACTCTCCCTCTTTTATATATTATTCTAAGTGCTGTGTAGATATATTTATTCCAATTCTGGCTTTTATCAAGTCTGCAGATAATTGTGTACAGTTTGGTCACATTGTGGAGATGATCTTACCATCATCATCTTCATTATCTTCATCATCATCATCATATGCCAGATTTATATATGTTACAGTTAATCTGTATAATCAGGCAATATGTATATTACCTGAAATATCCAGGTAATATGTCTACTAACTGAGATTTAATACACATTACCTGAAAATGTCAGGTAATATACATATTACCTGATTATACTGATTAACTGTAATATATATATATATATATATATATATATATATATATAAAGGAGGCCTCATCATATAATATGTATGAAGTAAAATAAACTGCTGAAAATAATATTAATATACATAAATCATGTTAATAACAGTTATGGAGGAGATATGTTTCAAGTGAAGATTTGAAGGCGTTTCGTTTTCAGCATTTGATACGTTATGGTGTAGAGAGTTCCACTATGCTGAGGCAGCACTCTCTATGTGTGATAGTTTGACCTCTGGGTACCTCAAGTCTTACGGGAGATGCTTCTTCATTGTTATTAAATATAATAATTAATATATATGCTGTTGGATAGACTCAGACACTTGCATCTATTTTTCTCTTGTAGATTTTGAACTGTGTGTATGCTTCCCTTGGAGCTCTTGTCTTTTCTTTGGTAAGTCAGACTTTCTTCTTCCAGATGTGAATAACCTAAACATTTTGGTAAACATAGATCTTAAGGAACATTATTAAAGCACGCTTACAGGAACTAATAAGGAACTACATGTTATCATATAAAAGGTTTATAACCTCGAATGTCTTTATCATTCATTTAGCTGACATAATGAAATAGAATGGAACTACAGTCAAGTTTACCTAAAATGTCCAAGGTGTCACTTGTCTCTAGAGTAACTTGGTATAAAAATACAAAATTTTGTTTCTACTATTATTGAATATATGTGTGTGTGTGTGTGTGTGTCAGTGTCAGGCATGGGGCCATTACAGATTATGATTACTTCAGAATACAATGGTTTTGTTGTTCGGGGAGAATCCCCAGGTTGTCGCTTATTCAGCACAGCTGCTATGTTGGAGTGGTTGAGAAACCTCCTCCCCCACCACGAGCCGAAATACCCGAGGCTGGTCACTGCCAGAGTGTTTTATGTCCCCAGGGGGTCTTTAACATCCCCCTTTATTTTAAATAATTCAGTGGAGACGGCAGCGCCATTTAACGTGGTCAGCGACCCACGATGTTGTGAGCCGAGAAATTAATCTCTGGAAAAGTTTCGACCTCTTGCGGGTTTCGAACCTGCGACCGTTGGCACCGAGTGCTGGGTGCTTAACCACTGGGCCACTGGAGCTCACTTCAGAATACAATGATAATGATTATGATTGTGACTACATTAATAATATATAATCGATTATGATTGCGATTACATTTTAAGTAAACGATTACAATCATGGATACAAATCATCTTTATTCACTCGGCTACATATATAATACTGATCTAACCACTAAATAAAACACCTTTATGGAAGTAGATTTTATTGAACCGGTGACGTGAAATTGATTATAAAAACACGATATTCATTTGGAGTTTACTACATAGAGAATGGTTGACGTCTAACTCAGCATTACCTCAATTTTATCCCCGGCTTAATTCCTCATGTCACCTGGTCAGCTAAGTAAAATAGTAGTTCAATATTTGGCAGTGCATTCGTTCCCAATTCCCTGTAGCATTCATTGCAGTCGCATCACACAACCAGATGATCTAGCCAATTTACCAATTCACCAACTGCCCGGAGAAATACGATGCACTTTAGCACACAATGGTGGACAACAGTAATTAAACAACCAACTGTCTTAACTGTAATTGCCACAATATGAACCGCTGGCTGATTGGCTGCCTTTACAACGAGATTACACTTGGACAGACTTTTGATATAGATAAACACCCCATAGTCACAACCACACTAATGTACTAACATTCCATTTGACTTCACTATCTTACAATTGAGATTGTTTGAATATTTGGGGAAACGTACGTTCAGCAACAAGACGCATCATGTTTGGCGTGACTATTTGTACAACGCCTTTGAATGGCTCCTGCTAGTAAGGGCGCTTTATTAAATATACATTATTATTATTATTATTATGACTATAGTCAGATAAGATTATGTAATATATATGATAATCATAATATATACAAGAAATACAATTTATAAACTCACTCCAGGTTGGGATGGGGTTGAAACTGCATAATGTTGCTTTCTCAAAGCTTGTTTAAAACCTTGTGTAATCATGAAAGTAATCACTGATTACTATTACATTTTACAATGTTTACAATTACTTGAGAACATGTAATCGATTATGGGGCACCTCTGTGTTCTAAATCTAATTGGTAATGGTAGCACGTTGGATTTACTTAAGTTTTGCTGAGTGTGCCTCCGTGGTCTAGTTGGTAGCGCGTTGGACCACAGATCACTACCACCTGGGTTCAAATCTTGGCATGGGCATATCCGAAGGGTGTTTCATCTTTGACTTCACTTCATTACTTTTGGAGGTTGCTCACCCCATTTAGTGGCCATAAAACATCAATCATCATGTAATCGGTTACCAATTACGATTACCCCATGCCTGGTGTGTGCCTGCCTGCCTGTTTCAATTTTATATTTATAGTCATAGAGAACAAGTGAAAGGAAATGTGTAATTATAATTGTTCTGTCCATAAAAACACTATCAATCTGTCGTCCTTCTCTTGTTTTAACTGAAAATGCACAATACATGTTATCTCTTTCTGTAATAAGATTTGTTTGGGTGAGTGCGGTTTATGCATCGAATGATACTTTTCATTGTATAGGTAGCATGTTTTTGGCTGTAACTGATATGTGTCGATAAGAATAATCACCATGTGTACAATTTTTGCTCTAATAATTTGGTATATTTTCACTTAATATCACTCATCTTTGGTATCTGAATATATACGATATTCAGATTCAGCCCGAAAAAGTATATTAGAAATGTGTCATCTCCTGAAAATTTTAAATCCGTTCTAAAAACACAAATTAGGTCGCTTTCACAGATAAATAATAATTATCTTTTAAATCTCTTATAGGGTTTTAGCAGACATGTAATTATTTGGGGTATTATTATATTACATATTATTTGTACAGCGCCTTTGAATGGCTCCTGCTAGTTATGGTGCTTTATTAAATATACATTATTATTATTATTATTATTTATTACAGTTGTGATATGAAGAAACTGTAAACGTTGCTCCAATGTTGAATCAATTCTGCGGTGTTTTAATGGTAGTTCACAGGCCACTTGTCATAATTTTAGTGAAGGATAAATATTTTTGCTGATCACATTGAGATTCTGACTAGAATGAACACATTTCCATAGTTTTTCTTTGCATTACCTGTAATGCACCATTTTGAAATGATACAGCACCCTGTACCAGAAATATTACTACACATATATTTCTATATATATTAAAATATTAGAATGTACTTCATTATTAAAATGTATATAAATATTTATGAATGATGAAAATTTTAGTTTTTGGTTGTAATCTTTCTGCAAGAACGCTTTAATACAGATACACCAGATGTTCGGCAAATATTTATTTTCTATCGTCTAAATAAATTATATATTATACATGTAATAGATATAATAGAATGACATAAACGAAAGGAGCTATAGTAACAACATCGTGAATTTTTATTTATTTATTTATGTATTCTCGAATGACTTGCAACTTATAGCAACTACAAAAATATCGTGGACGATTTGCTGTGTTCTCGCAGGCATTGCAATGGTTTTCATTTATGCTTACAACGGAATATATATATATATATATATGTATGTGTGTATGTATATATAGTCTATATATATATATATATATATATATATATATATATATATATATATATATATATATATATAACACACACACACACGAACAATATTTTTTTAAACAAAAGTACAGTATTGTTGTCTTATTAAACACTCTCGTTTTCATAACTGGTGAATTATGTTGCAAAATAATATGGATGTATCGATTAATTAAAAGGACAAACCATCATTTTAGCAGGAAATACATTTCGATAAAAAAAATTCTTTTACTAGCCTAGCAACAATGTACAAATGAAAGATGTGCGTTTTTATCTTTATTTAAATTTAATACATACCTCTTCATCGTCTAGTTGATGAATTTGGTGTAAACTTTGATTATCTACATGAGGGTGACGAAACCTCCTTTGAAAAACTGGTGAATTTAGTAACAAAGCAGCCATCTGAACATGTCTTTGTAGTCTGCTGAATTATTTATTTAAAATTTTTTTTTAGTTTTTGTTCAGAATTATTAAATAGCGCAACATTGCTAGACGCAACTCGTTCGAGAATATGGGCCCTGGTAGGAATTCTATGCTACAGTGCCCCACCTGGTGACCGCTTTTAAAACCTATTTTTTACCAAATAAATCTAAAAGTTCTATCCTGTCACCAATAAAACAACCATCTATATTCCACAGACACTAAAAGATTGTTCCTTGAGTAACTGCGTCGTATCTGTATTTCAGTTCTTGGCCTATGATACCCAGAAGCTCCTCGGAGGACGGAAATTCCAGCTCGAGCCAGAAGAATATGTCACCGGAGCTCTCCAGCTCTACCTTGACATCGTCTACATCTTCATCTTCATCATGTCCCTGGCCGGCAACTCGAGCAGTTAAACTGGGTGACCTTATTCGGTCAGGAAAAATCTTTCCACATAATCCGAAGGTGTTATGGTTTTCTTGAACACGTATATCCGCTGACTGCAATATTTATCCAAGACCTCAACCTGCTGATATCGGATTACTGGACCACTACCATTTCATAATAGATTACATTAGAAATAATAATTCAGTGATCATGATAGTCAGCCGGTGTGAATCTCCACTTAGAATATCTGTCGTATTGTAATGTTAATCAGTTGTTTTTACAGAAATGCTTTAGAGACATCCTAGTCTCCATATTGACTTCAGCTGCTTGACCTTTTGCCTGTTGTCCAGGTGTTTTAGGGTGATTACTGCCAAACGTATTTAAGTTATTGGAACTGCTGATAATTGAAATAAACCTTGTCTCGTTAGAGGTTAATTAGTGGTATTTATGGAGCTGTTCAATTCCAAAGACTGGGTGTGTGTCACAGATCTGTTCAATTGTAGCCATAAACCAATCCCGTAAGACTTCACGGTATGGCGTCGCCTGTCTGATAAACTACTAAACTACTTTCTTGGTTTAGCCAGTTTTAATGGCTAGTGGAGGAGCAGGTTTTTGAAGATAGCTCAAATTGTACACATTTCAGCAGTTAAAATATCAAAACAGTTCCTGTTTGTTTCTTTTCATAAAAGGAAATTCCTGAAATGTTTACATTTATTTACCATTTCATCATCACCTTTTTATTTGTGCCACTGAAGACTTGATTTATGGGATGTCCATCCCTTGGCTGTCATCCATGTGTGCTGTGTGTTGTCCAGCATTCACTCTAATAGTCTATAAACAACTGAACTCCGGCGTGGTCGTCCTAATATTGGACATAATAGCTGATGTTGACCTTGTCCATTAAAGCTGATCAATCTTTTGCTTACAATGTTGAGCTAACTGGTACTGCGTTGGATCACAGATCGCCGCCACCCGAGTTCGAATCTCGGCGTTGGCACATCCGACGGGTATTTCATCTTTGACTTCGCTTCATTACCCCTGGAGGCAGCCCGGCCCATTTAGTCTGCCATGTGCACAAAAGCAGCCATAAAACATCAATCATCGTCATCATCGCTTACAATTCTGGCGTAATATGTGGTGAAAATTTCACGGTGTCGCAGATTTCCTTCTGCCCGATTCTCAATAACCATTTCGATCAGATGAACTTTTGTGTGTTGTACATTTTAAATTCAAGATGCTGACTGAATGCGGACACCTTTCCAAGTATGTTCAGTGATGAACATCTTGGTTAGCAGGGTGCATCTTTTCCACTTCGACAATTAATATGAATGTTCGCAATAGAGATGTTTGATGTTGTTTACTTGGCATAATTTATGGCTAATATTTTTCACAGGTACGAAGATAATTGGCTAAAAAAATAACTGAGTAAGTGTAGGCATTTGTTAAGAAATTTGGCAGCTTTCTCTGTACTACACTTTCATATCGAGATTGTTATCAGAAAAAGGGATAATTAAAAACAACTCAGGCGTTTATTAATAATTATTATTATGTATAACCTAGTTGGTTATTTCAGTTTATAATTTGGGATATATATATATATATATATATATATATATATATGTAAACAAATTTCACATTGTGAACATTTGGTGTTAAGATTTGTCTTGTCACTAGTTGTTTGTCATAACAGTTATTACAAAACTGTATCTTGGTAGTACACGTATATGGTTAAAATTGTATTTAATGTTGATTATTAATTGCCCTACCCAACCTGAATTCTGCATATTGTGGAGCTAATATCTAAATAAATTTATATGATATTAATCTCAGAATATTGTAAATAAAGATAACGGTTATCTCTGAAATATGCAGTACAAACTTCTAAAATTAGCAGAAATACAGATTCACCGATGCAAATATTTGCACACAGTCCATTAAGCGATCATATGATTGGAATCTTGATGGATATTTTTTCCGTTTTAGTCAGTTTTGTTTGAGTCATATAATACTCTGCAGTTTTTTGAACATTGTCTTCAAATGTATTGTTTCACTGATGCGATGCGATGACCCCACTGTGTTTGTATATTTTTATAGTCAGTCTTATTGTGATAGTAAGTTATTTCATTAGGCGAACATTTCTAATGTGCAGTGAGCTACTTTAGTGTTCTGTGAAAATTTCATTCAAAAATGTATGCGTAATTTTAAACAATTGGCAAATTATGAAAAACAGGTAATTGCCCGAAGTATGAAATCTCTTGATGTCGTTTTATTTATCATATTTTTGGCTAGGCAGTTAATGTAGTACAGTATTGGCTGTTGTCTTGGAACTTTCACAAATATTGTCAAATGTTTCTGTCATAATGAAGTATTTCACATGTTTTATTCACAATATGGTGGTATTTTTATAGTTCTACTTACCAAATTCACTAGATCTGATGATGGTACCGTTCGGTGCAGTTTATTGTTGTTTTTATCCTCACTGTGTAATAAAGTATATTAATTGTTACTATAGTGAGATGGTATTAAACTATTCCGTGTATGAAGTCTGTTTTGGGCAGTTTTGTTTGAATGCATCTGAAATGTGATTGCTGTTATCATGTTAGTACAAGCCAAAAAATACTAAATCAGTCAGATATGGGGTCAAATCAATTCCGGAATTGGAATTGAATATTTAAAAAAAATGGAATTGAATTCATAAATTTGGAATTGAAGTTTCCTACAAACAAATAATCCACAAATTAATTTACCATTTAATTTTTTAATTCAGAAATATTTCTTTCACGAAAATCCTTACTTAGAATATAGACTACTAGGAGTAGGTATTCCAAGTAGGTACTCGGAGTACCTACTCATGGTAAAAAGTAGTAGGCAAAAAGAGTCTGTGAAAACGGAATTGGAATTGATAAACTTGATGTGCAATTGGAATTGAGTAGAATTGGAATTGACCTCAATACATAATGCTGTCTTTTTAGAATAAATACTTCATAAGCTCCGGGTCGGTAGTTATAATCTCATCATTACTTCTGTTATGAGGGATGTTTCACCTGGTTATCTCATTTGTTTAAGCATGAGCTGTTTGGCCTCTTACATACCAGTTTTTACGAGAACCAAGGATAAATGAAATATTCACTCAATTCACCAACCTAAATAGTGTACCCGCAGGAATTCTTTGGTCCTAAAATGGATCCCTGTATTACATCAAAAAGTAGGTGCAATATTGTCTTCTGGATCAGCTTGATAGACAAATGGGCCGCATTACCTTTGGAGGTCATTTGTGCACAAAAGTGACCGTAAAACAACAATAATAATAATCAATCAATCAATTTCTTTATTTCAGGCATCAATATTTGATACAAACACGAGTCCATATTTAATAAATATATTGACAATTGAGAGAATAAAATATGAAAAAATAAAAAGGTGTAAAATGCTGTAAAATTACAGATGTATTACCAAATTTATATGACTATACAATTCTTTATGCCAACGGCATTTCAGCTTTGAGCTGTTGTACATGTCAGAACTAACGAGACACATTAAAATACTGTTACGTGAGGACTGAAGTCTACGTTTGAGGCTAAACACATGTCTTCTATACAAAGCACTAAACTTTAAAACACCACTAACAGCAAATTATAATTCTAAAAGCATTATTATACGCAACAGTGATGGAACGGCCGCCAGCTCCCTTATACTCAGTCCAAAGGGTACATAAATATATATTGCTACAATAGGCAGAAAACAATTTGTGCTTTACAAACGCAGAGCAAAAATAAAATTTACCTATTAATACATATGACTACGTCCGTACAACATTCTTTCTTTAAATTTCATATCCAATTCATCATTCAATTTATTATCAATGACGTGTCCTAAATATTTAAAATTATTAACATAATCCAAGGCGTTGCCGTCTAGTAAAATATTTGCACGTTTACCACATTTGAGAGTATCAAAAAACATAAGCTTAGATTTACTCCTATTAAATAAAATATCATTAACTTTACCAAATGTTAAGCACAAATTAAGCAATGTTTGAAGACCCTTAGCAGACGGCGCAAACACCACCAAGTCCTCTGCATACATAAGATGATTTATCACAATGCCAGCAAAGCAATAGCCAATTGGGGCAGAATTCAATCTAACACTTAGTTCATTCATATAAAAGTTTAAAAATAAAGGGGAGAGCACCCCTCCCTGTCTAACACCATTAGAAACAATAAAACCAACGGACAAAACATTGCCCCATCTAACATGGTAAAATTGATTACAATACCAAAACGGAATTAACCTCAGTAAATACATTGGTATACCAGCAGATAATAATTTACGTAATAAAACAGTATGATTCATCCGGCCAAAGGCTTGGGAGGCATCTAGAAATGTAGCATATATAAGAGAGCCATGGTTTATATAATACCTAAATATTTCCTTAAGGGTGTCAGTGCCATGTTTACGACTTGAATCCAAACTGATTGGCACATGTTACCAGGTAAGGTTCAATTCTATTAAGTATTAATAGTTCAATAATTTTACAAAAAATGTTAGACATATCGGACGATAATTATTTTTGTCACCAATACGTTTATTTTTATCTTTTATGATAGGAACAATAACTGACACTAACAAGAAACCATGCATAAATACAGATGACACAAACCAAAATACTAGTATTGACAGTTTATATTGGATTTACCACAAGATAGATTGTTAATAACATCCTGTACCTCACTAGCTGAGATAATCATATCATTTGTAAATACTGTTTCGGAAGACTTAAATTCATCACATAGCATAGTACAGTTGCTGTTGTTTACAGAGTTAAAAATAGACATGTTAGGGATTTTGTCACTCTGGGAATCACCAACTAAATTAGGTAACGTGACCTTACTATTACTGATGTTACGACTATCCTTCCAAAACTCTTTGTCGGATTTATTAGTTAGCTTGTCAGCCAATCTGTGTGAAGTAATTCGACTACTATTGTTTTTACATTTTCGCAATGCATGTTTAAATTTACGTTTGGAAGACCTCATGAGAACGTACACATAACCCCGTGTGGGTTTACCCTCCAGTTGCCTGCCATAAAAGCTACGCATCTCTGGCTGCATTGTGGAGACTGTCCACGTGGTCGGACCACCCAGGTACATTATACTGTGATTGTGTGTTATTACCTTTAACATTAGATACAAGATGTGAACCACATTCTGTCAAAATACGTATAATGTTACAATAGAAATCAGCAACATCATTTGCATGAGATTCATTGACATAATTGGGATCAACACATTTAATACCATCAGGGATGGAAATATTATCAACTGCGTGACCCGTTGAATATCTGTATTTGTTTACATCCTTTGTATGCAGCTTATCCCAATTGATATGGTGTTTAATTTCATTATTATTACTACACGTAATAGTAATAATATTAGTGTCAATAGTAATAGATACTGGATGATGATCGGAACAAATACAATCATAAACAACCTTGATGTCTGATACACATTCCATAGCATCCTCTGTACATAACATGTGGTCAGGTAACATACATATTACCGGATTATACAGATTAGTTGTAACATATATGAAATAAAAGTTATTACCATTATCATCGCTAGATGACATCGAAATATCATGAAATAAAATAAATAAAGAGCTAATCTGAAGACTAATTTCATCAAACTTTACATTTCTACGCCATTTACTGAACAAAGAGGCGCCCTTTGGAATGAATACGCAGCATGATGTCATACTGCCCTGTAATGGTTGCGGGGAGGGACTTCTTAGCTGACGCCCAGCGACGACAAAACATACCAAATTCACTATTTGCCAACAACTTATATTGTGTCCATTTGCGTGTGTTATGAATAAATATATAAATGTGAATAACATATAAGAATCCGGGATATTTAGCCAACGGACATTTAGCCATTTAGCCATCATTTCGCCAACATTCAAAATTTTTGATTATGTGAGTTTTCATCGTAAATATTGTTGTTTCAATAAATACAAAACACAGTGTATGTAATTGCATTTGATACCTCAAAGTGATACCTCATATTCTATAACATGCAAACACGGATTTTACACATAGTCTGTTGTATTTAATAGTCATAGTGTATGTAATTGTATTTTATTCAATTCATTGTACGAATGTAATGATCACAAAATAATGTCTCATATTCTAAAACACAAACATTGCATATAATACATTCTTTATTTCTGACATGTTGTCTGTAGGTGTACATTGTCAGTATTCGTATTATTAAGTCTACATCGTATAATTATAATATGTTTGTTTGTATTATCTATATTGTTTCTATGTTTTATATTTTTAACTGGGCGCCGAGTATAAATATATTTAAAAATATATTGAATCATTTCAGAACAGAATAAAACAAATCAACCGCGCGTAGCCAACCATAACGATCTCATACAGATATATCACTAAAATACAATTTATAGTCCACAGCTGTATATAATTAATCATCATTCTCGCGGTTCACAGGCTTCCAGCGTATGTTATGACCCACTCTACGTAGTAGTTCAGGGTTTGGTCTTCCTGTCTGCTGAACGATCTTCGCACAGTTTACGCAGACGGTTCTGCATGGCCTTGTATTCACGCCTAATCCTTTTCTTATGAGGTTGACCGTTTATATCTTTGGCGATGTTAGTGCAAGCCACTGCATCTTCTTTCTTCAAAACATCTATCATGGTCCACACGGAGGGATGCTGGTACCCAAACAAAAGAGTAAAGTGATTGTTCCAGCCCTCGCACTGGTTATTTAATTTGTGATGTTCTACATCCGGGCACTGAAGGATGTCGGCAGATTTACGGAATGATCCTTCGCGAACTGACTGACATCACCGAGCTGATCTTGACGACGTCATAACATGTGGCACGGGTTTCGACGGGCGAATTTAGCTCAGTCGGTAGAGCATCAGACTTTTAAAGCTGAAGTAATCTCAGAAGTAATCTGAGGGCCAAAGAAGTAAGCAGCCGTCAGGAGAGATCATTCAGGCTGATCAAGGTGACCGTCGGCCTGGAGGAGTTTGACATACTGGATGAGCCATAACGTGGTGGCTGACGAGATCTTGCTGCTTAAAGTAGTTCTTGTTTAGTTAGTGTTTTGTGGGTTAATGTAGATACACGTGCACAAGTCTTTTATGTCCGGTTTTTCTTTGTTCTGGGCTCGGGACGAGACCAAAGTCTGACGAGGGCATTGTGACGCTTTGCGTCTTATTTGCTTGGTGTGTTTCCCCTGAGATGTGCATGTCTTAGCTTTGAGCTGGTCGGATCGGTTTGGCGCCAATGCGGGGAGGGTCTCTGTACGGGGTCCTTGCAGTATCCTATAAGTGAAGAGGAAAATTTCCCGCCTTAATCTCTGGGCGAAATGCTCCGAAATACTAACTATCTGGTACCAGGATCCAGCTCTTAGCCAATCATGCACATTCTTGGCTTCCCGGTTAAGATTCATTCGGAGCCGCAGCGTTAGTATATAAATAGATCTACTGTCATTTAACACCTCGGAAGTGAGCTCCGTTGGCCTAGCGGTTGAGCACCCGGCACTTGGTGCCAACGGTCGCAGGTTCGAACCCCGTTAGAGGTCGAAACTTTTCCAGGGATTACTTTCTCGGCTCACTACATCGTGGGTGGCTGACCACGTTAAATGGCGCTGCCGTCTCCATTGAATTATTTAAAATAAAGGGGGACGTTAAAAACCCCCTGAGGACGTAAAACACTCTGGCAGTGACCACCCTCAGGGTATTTCGGCTCCATTTTTCTGTACTGCTCCCCTGCGAGTGGTGGGGGAGGAGATTTCTCAACCACTCCAACATAGAGGATGTGCTGATTAAGCGACAGCCTGGGGATTCTCCCCGAACAACAAAACCAAACCATTTAACACCTCGGGACAGCATTTTGTGTGCTGCCAGAAGGCTGGAACGCCGCGTTGCATAAACTGCGGCGGAAGCCACATGGCAGCATACAAGGGGTGTCCGGCCAGGAAGGAGACCGTCCAGAATCTTCAAAAGAGACTGGTGGGAGTTCAGCCCCGCCAAAGTCTCCCCAGGCAGCATTTACAGCCCCGGCTCCGTGGGAATTAAAAACAAAACCACCCCCACAAACAACTACACACCGACCTCCCCAAATAGCGCCGGCACTATTGTCGGAGACAGACTTCCCCACATTACAAATATAACCTCACATACAGCAATAGACAACACCAATACAAACAACTCGGACACCAACAACAACACAGACAGACCCCACCACAGCAACACTCACGGCCATACTCGGCCATATGCAGTCAATATTCATGGCAATGCGCAGGGTCCAGGATCTGATCCAGAGACTGCCCAAAGACCTGCTGTCAAAGGCAGAGCAGGACCTAACCAAGGTCCAGGAAGAGGTCGGATGGAGCCAGGTCTTGGACTCGATCCTGGAAGTGGCGCTGGGGTCAGCCAAAACAACAGCACAAACAAAACCAACACCCACAAAACAACACACCCCAGTGAAAGCAAAGGACAGCTCGGGAGAGATTTCAACATCATCTCCTGGAACATCCGAGGCTTCCACTGCAACAAAAATATCCTAATTGCAGCCATCGAAGACAAACAACCAGATATATTATTATTACAAGAAACGCTTACAAACACTAAATATCCAATACAAATTCCTGGATACACTATCTACCACAGTCCTCACACAAAAAAATTCAGATACTGTATCCAGATGACTCAACTGCAATACATAATAACATACCACACAACACGTCCGCCCTAATTAACTCCTCCAGTGATTGGCAATCAATCACAACTGAAATAACCGGCTTTAAAAGTGGTCCCTTCCAATTAATTAATACATACGTCTCCCCTAACCACCTATATGATATACAACAAACAACAAATACATATAAACATTACTTAATAACAGGCGATCTCAACGCCAATACTACAACATGGGGCTAAAAAAAAACACCAGACCAGGACAACATTTACAACAACAAATAAGTGATTGTGACGCTATACTATTAAATGATCCCAAAGTCCCCACCACTGTCTATGGGTCGACCCTCGATCTTGCCATAGCTTCCCCTGATGTTGCGGCCATAGCAGACTGGAGCCAATTAAAAGCTCTAACCTCCGACCACATAGCCACAGTAATAGTACGCACCAGAAAGCCTAGGACAACCCAAATGGGACACCGACAAAGCAAACTGGAAACAATTTGCAGACAGACTACACGAATTATCTGCCGACGACACCGACAATAATCTATCTCTAGATGACCTACTTCGTAAATTAACTGACGATATAAACGAAGCCGCAACAGCAGCCATCCCCATAGTCCTCCAAAATCGCCCAAGACGTCCTCGCTCCTTCTTAACACCAGAAGCAAGGAGATGGACCAAAGAAATCAGTAAACTGACAAAAGTTTTTAAAGCTCACCCGACATCTCAAAATAGAGCAGAACTAAGAGCAGCTCAACGAGAAACGAGATGACGACTTCACACAATTAAAGAGGACCAATTTGACAGTTGGTGCAAACAACTCGGGGACATGGGCTCGGTGCAAATTTGGCGCGAGATTAAAAAAATCAGAGGTAAATCTTCCCAATCTAAAGTAATCAACCGCAAAGAAGAAGCAAACAAATTAGCACACCACTTCGCCATTAGAGCTAACCACCAAACCTTACCCGAAGAGGTCAAATCAGCTCTAGAAAAACAACAACCAGACAGACTGCACACAATATATCTAGCAAAATGTGAACGCACAGACACCTCTCTCACACCACTGGGAACAGTTTTATCAACTCTAAAAAAACTCCGCCCCTGGAGAAGACAAATTTATATACATCTTTTACTCCAAATCTACCTTCTCTTTCAAAGCTAGACTTCTAAACTTCTTTAACCAATCCTCGAGAGAAGGACGAATTCCTAGACTCTGGAAAACCTCAGTAGTCTTCCCTATCCCTAAACCTGGTGGCAGAGGCAACAGACCAATATCTCTCCTCCCTACAATACTAAAAATCATGAAGAGACTAATTCTCGTCTGACTAATATTTAAACTCCCCAGACCAAAAAACAAAAGGCAGATCAACTGTCGACCCAATTCTGCATTTAGTAAACTTAATCACCAACAGAAGAAGGAAAAACCCGATCCGGCACAGTCTACACTGCCTTTCTGGATCTAGATAAGGCCTTTGAAAGGGCTAACCACATCGTCATCTTAGACGCTTTAATCTCCCTGGACATCAAGGGAAGAATAATATCGTGAGTAGAAGACTTCTTAGACAATAGAGAAATTAAAGTTACATTTCAACGGGTAAAATCTGACACACCCACTTACTACAGGCTCCCCACGGGGCTCCGCCCTCTCACCTACACTATTTAACACCCTAATTACAGTACTAATCTCCATATCATTACCTCCATGTGTCGACATCTTAGCTTATGCCGACGACATAGCCATTATTTCACATGGCTCAAGGCCGGCCAAAAAAACTACAAACCGCCCGCGACACAACAGCATCTAAAGCCAATGACCTAGGTCTGCTTCTCCCCAGCCAAAACTAAAATAATTGCCCTCAACACCAATTCAAAACAACACAACACCTTCCATATAGGCAAACAAGATATTGAAATAGTCAAACAATACAAATACTTAGGAGTCATCATAGACAACCACCTCAATTTCAACAAACACGCACTACAAACAAAACAAAAAAAATACTCTCGACTAAACATAATAAAAATTATTTCTAATGTTAAAGTAGGAATAAACACAAACACTCTTAGTAATCTTTATAAAGCCCTAATTCAATCCACACTTCTTTATGCGGCCCCAATCTACTTACTTGCATCTAAAACAGCAATTAAACACATAGAAATAGCACAAAGAACTGCACTTAAATATGTCTTAGGGCTCTCCTCTACTTCCCCCGAATCCGGAACATTTAGCCAACGGACATTTAGCCAACGGACACTTAGCCAACGGACATTTAGCCAATATTTGCAGGGGGGACATTTAGCCAACATTCAAAATTTGTTATTATCTTTATTTGAGTTTTCATAAATATAGTTGTTTCAATAAATACAAAACATTGTATGTAACTGTATTTTTGTAATTCATTGTACAAATGTAACAAACACAAAGTGATGTTTCATATTCTAAAACTTGCAAACACAGATGTTATATATAGTCCACAGCTGCTATATTCAATCGTCATAGTGTATGTAATTGAATTTTATTCAATTCATTGTACGAATGTAATGATCACAAACAAATATCTCATACTCTAAAATTTGAAAACACAAACATTGCATATAATACATTCTTTATTTCTGACATGTTGTCTATAGGTGTAAATTGTCAGTATTCCTATTATTAAGTCTACATCGTATACTTTTAATATATTTGTTTGTGTTATCTAGACCCCTATATTCTTTCCATATTTTATATTTCTTAACTGGGCGCTAAGTATAAATATACTTCAATAAAATATTGAGTCATTTAAGAACAGAAGAAAAAAAACCCATAGCGAGCCATAATAATCTCATTTAAATGTATCGCTCAAATAATGACACGAGTATTTCTTTATAATGTCTGTAATTAACAAACATCAAAATGCTCAATGGCTTCAATGCCATTCCATGTCTTGCGTACGGTTATTGAATTTTGGTTTAAATACTGACGTATATCTGTATGATTTAAAAATGTGTGACACAGACTACCGGTATATACAAATTGTACAAAAAACAACAATAATTATTATGTTGCTAGGATTTTATCTAAAGATAGGCCTATATTTGCAACATCCATAAAGAGAACATGATATTGACAGAGCATACACAAACTCAAAAATATAACAATATACATGTAGATGTAAGATGAAAATTTTAAATGTTGGCTAAATGTCCCCCCCTGCAAATATTGGCTAAATGTCCGTTGGCTAAAAGCCGTTGGCTAAATGTCCATTGGCTAAATGTCCGTTGGCTAAATGTACGGATACCGCTGCAAGTACATCTAGGTCATTTATCTGATTAGCTGATATAATATATATATATATATATATATATATATATATATATATATATATATATACATGCGTGGGTACCTTTACACGTTGTTTTTAAGACCCTAAACTTGCATTCGTGTAATATCAGAGAGTGACTGATGTGAATAATATACAAGTGTCTCCATCTAGCGATAGAAACCGACATCAACTATTGCTATTATTAACCAATCAAAATTGAGGAAAGTCGGAAGTTCCACGCTGGAGGAACCACCGGTTTGACGTGTCGGTTTTGTGAAGTTATCGAAAAGCATCAACATTTAAACTGACATTATCCAAAACGCGTCAATGTTAACTAAATTTGAAACAAAGTCAGCCAGGGTGAAAGGTAATAAAACATTTTTATTTGGCTGTAGCCTTGTTTTATTAGTATTGCTTGTGGCACACTAGTGGATGATGAGACTAGAGCTACTCGGCTTCTGCCTACTGTCACTGTGGCTACTCACTAACTGACCAAGACCACTTCCTAACTCGACATAAACAGTAACTGATAGGTAGATAGAGAGATATTTATTCAGTTCACATAATAATAACTGATAAATAGTTGTATAAGTATTTGGT
The DNA here is from genome assembly GCA_025642065.1 of Paralvinella palmiformis. Lineage (NCBI taxonomy): Eukaryota > Metazoa > Annelida > Polychaeta > Terebellida > Alvinellidae > Paralvinella > Paralvinella palmiformis. The sequence goes on from JAODUP010000904.1 coordinate 50,901, forward strand.
TGTAGCCTGCATTAATATACTTCTTAGCTGGATCATATAATTATAAAGCTAGGTTGGCAGTAGCTTGAATACCACTCTATGGTGTCTGAGGAGAGCTTGACCTGCTAAATTGGTGAGGTTTCACTTCGACTTTTTTATATGTTGTGAATAATTAATTGATTCAGTGGGACATTTTGGTACAGAAGATTACTTATCACAAGACTAATAAACATGAATTTAATAGGCAATAACTCAACAGCACAAACATCAGTACAACTTCGAATACGCCGTCACGCAATATAATAGACCATACTACAATTTAAACAATTTCAGCACGACTTAACAATATAAGCCTATGTTTGTCCTTATGGTTTATTAAAATTCTATAATATTGCTGAGGTACAAGCTGTAAAATTAATTATATTATGGAGATCAATTAACACTTGGTGCTATAAACGTACTCTAAATAGTTTGCCAGAGGGTGTATTTATTTAGGATTGTGTAATCAAGTCAACATCATCATCGCAAGTGTTACAGAATTTTAGCGTGTGCATGCGTATATCTTAACGGAAATTAATTTTATCATGGCTGTATGCGGACACAGTTTTTGAACAGATAAATTGATCAATTTCTTGTGTTTAAAGATATCGTGTCTGTGCCGAAAATGTGCCAGTTGGATTCTCTACACTTAATTACTTGAAATGAAAAGCTGCCAAGTCGTTCGTGAAATTCAAAGTGCAACCTTGCCAAACGAGCATGGGTAGTGTATTGGCCCTACTTAGGACAGGGCCATAGGTTGGCAGGACTGACCGCCTATTCACTGTTGTGCACTTTGTCACTCTATGTCTTGTGGAGTCGGGCATCTCATCATTACTAACCAGAGTCATCTTTCTCTGTTTACTATTAATTATAGTTATGACTATGCTTTGAAATATTTAAATCAGTTATTTATTTTGTGTCGACCTAAACAACATATGGATGAGGGGTGATCGGTGGTCTACGAACATGTATCCTAACATAATAAAAATCAATTGTGAAATAGCTCTCCCTAGTTGGGGGATTATTTTTCAACACAGGCTCTGAAATAAAGCTCCCAATTTTGATGTGTTTGATGTGCTGCCATCTACTGTATGAATTTACTACCACTGTGATTAACATCACCGCATGTTATAGAAGACTATACGAATGAGGATTTTGAAACATATTCACATGAAGGGCACACACACAAACTGTGTTTAGTTATACTATATAGACTGGAAAATGAGCATAAAATTTGTCAGAATTATATTAGTATTTTGTCTTTAGTTTTTCGTATTTACAGAACTTTTCATGATGTTTGATTAATGTCAACATCAGTTGTGTTGTCAACAACAGAAATTCCCCAATATTTTCCATCCATTCAGACCTATTAAACTTTATTACTATCATCAATTATAGCTTTTGTTCTTTGGATATATACCTTATCAAGTCATTTAAGGTATCCTTTTTTTGGCATATCATGACCTTATATGGTGATGATTGTGGATTTTATAAGCCACCATCCTGACCATATATGGATTAACCTGGCCTAATTTAAGTTTTCTGCATGTTAATGGTTTTTAAGGTGTTAGCTGGCAAGTCTGTCATATATTTCTGGGTTGTTGCATGACAGTACAGTTAGTTTTATTTGAGGAGCTGATAACCGGGCAAGAAAGATATTTCTTTACACGCTACTGGCCCCTTGGGCAAATCATAATGTTTATACTATTCGATTTATAGTACTTAACATGCTGTGGTTGGTGAATACAAATCGATATTTGTTTCAGGTTTGTCCTTTCACCCTAAGAGACCATGGATACTTGCCAGTTTGCACAATGGCATCATACAGTTGTGGGACTACCGCATGTGTACCCTGATTGACAAGTTTGATGAACATGATGGTTAGTACGTTATGATAGGAAATAATTTTATTATTGTGTTAATTAATTGAAATCACTAGTGTGCAAACATTATTTTACATATACTTAATCTTTTACTATAATAGTTTTTAGAACATTTTATATTGTTATGCATTCCATTACAATTAGTACCTAACCCAGTAAATTTTGTGTGCAAATATAATGTTTAAAGCTTAGTCTGTTAGTAGTTATGATACTGTGAGCAGACTATATTTTGAAAACATTCTGTCAACGTATGCTGCTTTGTTATTATTCTATTGGATGTTACAAATATTTTTCTACTAAGGTCCAGTACGTGGAATCTGTTTTCACAATCAGCAGCCCCTCTTTGTTTCTGGTGGAGATGACTATAAAATCAAGGTTTGGCTTTTAGCTTTTATATGTTTATTTTTATTAGCTGACAAATGATGTTCAGAAATTTTACTAAGAATAAGCAGCTTGATACATCATATACATTACAAGGCTAGGTCTATTTCAGTTTTTTTTTAATGGATTTTAAGATGAGCTCACAAGGTCAATACTTGATTAGCTTAATAGGCCACATTGCTTTTGGTGGTCGTTATTAAGTTAATTTATTTCAGGATGCATTGATTGCTGCTGTACTGTTTACATGTTTCTTTTGTTTGGTTCTACAGGTGTGGAATTATAAACAGAAAAGGTGTTTGTTTACGCTGCTTGGACACTTGGACTACATTAGAACAACAACTTTCCATCATGTTAGTATAATTTAGTTACTGGAAAGTTTATGATAACCTCCTCATAAAGCATAGATACATGTACGCTGTAATTACTGTCATCTATCAAGGTAACAGAATGGCATCTTTTTGGCAGCATGCCTTGAAGGTGTGTCTTCAGATTTGGAGACCATAAACTTTGTCTTGAATACAGAATTTTGTGGCATCTCATGTGTTCCATATGATAAAGCATTTTATCATTACTCCAGGAATACCCATGGATTCTGAGTTCTTCCGATGATCAGACTATCAGGATCTGGAACTGGCAGTCCAGAAGCTGTGTTTGGTAAGAAATCCTGAACTTTTTCTATTGTTGTTAAATGACTTTATTGTGGACAGCATTTTTTTAATGTACAAAAGCATTATTGTTGTATGGTTAGATAATAGGTTTTTGTGTGAAGTAATTCTATTTTATACATTTATTATATGGTGTTGTATAGCAGTCATTTGGGGGCAGATTCTAGCCATCTAATTGCTTTATTGTCTATCTGTAATCAGCCTGACATTGCGTCACTGTCTGATATCAGCAGTCCAACTCTTAATTACCTCATACAGGTATAGCAAATGTGTAATGATTATGCTTTGTTGTGGTTCCTGTTAAATCAACGATTCTGCTTTCAAGGATAAGTAGTTTCTATGTAAATTTATGTAAATTTTAATTTATACAACCTGCATACATTTAACCCAATCAGGTGATAATAAAAAATGAAAACTATGCCAACTATTGGACAAATTAAAATACAGTGAAGACAAGTTTCTGACAGTAGTCTGTAAAATAATGTACACAAATTGTATGAGTTGTGTGAGAAAATTGCATTATTCTTTACAAGTTAGATTTATCTCTACACTTGTCCTGCCATCCAGGTGTGCCATGTGCACATCATTACCTACACTATGCGTATAATTATATATGTGGGTGAACTGTAATATTACTGTATTTTCCAAATATTTAAGTTTGGAAGAGTAGATTTTAACCTCATAAAATTAGGGGTGCCCTGCTCATGCATTTGTACTATTATCTTCTATAAATGAATCTGTCATTGGCCATTATTTGCACATTTTCAGTGTATTAACAGGACACAGTCACTATGTTATGTGTGCACAATTCCATCCATCTGAGGACATGGTCGTTTCAGCATCACTAGATCAATCTGTCAGAGTCTGGGATATCTCAGGTATGGTGAATGGCAGACATTCTGGTTCAGTGTTTAATTTTAACATTTTCATTTTGTAGTGGCATATTCCTTCTCTCTATTGCTGAGGTTCGAATCCCTGTCTTTCTATGTCTGACGGATGTTTCATCTTTCACTTTGCCTAATTACTTTTAGAGATTTCTTGGCCTGTTTTGGCTGCATTATTTACGGAAGTATCCAACAGTGATATCCACAATTGTCATCCGAGGGAGACTGTTTTAATCATTAGTATACATCCATTGATATTCAATGAAAACAAATCATATGTAAACGTTGGAAGATTTTCATGTTGGTATATTTCAGAATTTTTGTGAGAACATTGTTAAAAAAAATCCATATTTTTATCATTTAATTAATCATCTGTTCATTGCATAGGAACAATTTTGTGGTTAAACAACAGTCATTTTGCCTTCAATTTTTTTTTACTTGGACCTTAATTATAAATAATTACCGATAATCTAATTTATCTGACTACGTGTATTATTCACGAACACTGCCGGAGCTGTTATAATATAGGACTACGGCCAGGATCATGTACATAGCTCTGTTTCAATGACTAGAATAAAGATGTGTATTTCCTACCTTGCAAAATAATGAACTGTAATTTTATAAACAGTTTAAACCTTTGCTTAAAATGTGTACCTTTAATGTTAGCTTGCTTCTACCTCTACCATTTTATTATACACTTCTGGTAATGTGTTAACCTGACTCAATTAGATGATTTGTATTAATTATAACATGGCTTAGAATGGTATTCAGAACAGGATGTTAATGAAATGTATTGTTATACATGAATTTCTTGGTAATTAAGGTTTGAGGAAGAAGCAGGTATCACCAGGTCCTGGTGGTTTGGAGGAGCAACTTCGTGGTGCGAGTGGTACCGAGCTTTTTGGCACATCGGATGCTATTGTTAAACACGTCCTTGAAGGTCATGATCGTGGTGTCAACTGGTCATGTTTTCACCCAACTCTACCATTGATTATATCGGGAGCTGATGACAGACAGGTTAAACTGTGGAGGATGAATGGTATGACATATTTATTCAGTGATGCCTGCTTTAGTTGTTATGATATGTTGTATCTATATTTACCAGGGTTACATACATTTTATTTAAATCAGATTTTTTGGATTTAAATCGATTGTTTAGATTTTTTTTAAACAACATTCAAACTTTTCCTAACACACTGATTAGTATGACTTGTTAGAATAACAATAAATACAATAATCATAAAATCAAATGAAATATAATAAAAATGCTTGATTTTTTTGCAGTGATTTAAATCAGTAATTTAAATCAAGCAACTCTGATATTTATGTGGCATTAGTTGCTAACACTGGAATAGCCAAACTTGTATTTTATTGGTTCTTTTATTGTTTGAACCAATTCAGATGTAATTTGTTGACTGACTGTGTTTGTTCTGATTTCATTAAACATGATCTTGTTTTAATAATAATAATATGATTATAAATTGACTTTTATATAGCGCATTTTCCAGAATTGTTCAAAAGCGCTGTACATGGTGCTTTTTATTTCCTTGGTTTTCTCTTGGTGTTGACTAGCTTAAGATTCGTGTTTCTTCTGTTTGTTTAATGCTGTAAAAGTTCATTTTTATATGGATTGTCTCATTTTTCCTCACAGAGTCAAAAGCTTGGGAGGTGGACACATGCCGAGGTCATTATAACAACGTGTCCTGTGTGTTGTTTCATCCAAGACAAGAATTGATCCTTAGTAATTCTGAAGATAAAAGTATCCGTGTCTGGTGCATGACAAAGAGGTTTGACATACTGCTATATGATAATGATTATAATTATGATGATGATGATGACAATAAGATTTATATATATATATATATGAGCCAGCATAATATTAGCATGAAAATTATAATTTCAAATCCAGATTCTTTTTATGGAATAGATTTTTAAACAAAAACTAGTTTAATAACCAAATACAAATTTTGCTTTATCAGTATCAAAAGGTTGAATTGTTTTATGATTCTAAAATGAAACCCAGTGTTTTGATGTTATCATTTGAAATGGGCAAAAAGAAGATTAGGTTGTCTTTCTAAATAGCTAAATGATAACCATTACTGGATACGCAATTATGTTTCTTATTAAGGTTAACCTGAAACACAACATGTATTTGTATTTGCAGAACTTGTCTTAATACTTTCCGTCGTGAACATGACAGATTCTGGGTGTTATCAGCACATCCAACGTTGAACCTCTTTGCTGCCGGTATGCTATTGTTTGACCTATACTTGTACACGTTAAGTAATATACTGAATGATGTGTATATAAAATAGTGGTTATCCATTTAATGGGAGTGATGTAAAGCATTTCCGTGGTGCAGTCATAAGTGGACCATGATGCAGACCTCCAGATGAAGGTTCGACTATGAATATTATATGTATCTGGGATATGTCATCTGATCAAACCCAAAATGGATTTTCATCAGTCACGAGTCTGTATATGATCAGTACAAGGATAGAAAAATTTGTCCCCAAAATGTGTGTGATTGTTGTGATAGCCTGAAATAACTTGCACTGGACTTTACCTGGGAAATGCGACCTCTTTTCTTACTTGCTAAATAAATATATTAATAATAAAAATATATTTTTTAAACAATGTGTAGGATGGTAACTCTACAAATTGTGTGAATCGTCAATGATCCCTAGACAGTTGTCGCAACTCGTAACTCTCATAATACATCCATTGCTAAGCTGTGTCAATTTCGGTGATGGAGTCTTAGAAATGAAGGCTTAAGAGTTTTAACAATAAGCTATGGATGTCTAAACCACTCGTAGGGTTTCTCTGTGGTCTAGTTGGTAGCGCAGTGGACTACAGATCACTAACACCTGAGTTTGAATCTTGGAACGGGCATATTTGAAAGGTGTTAAATCTTTGACTTTGCTTCGTTATCTTTGGAGGTTGCTCAGCCCATTTAGCCTACCACATGCGCAAAAGTGGCCATAAAACACCAGTCATCATCAGCATATAAACCATTCGTGTTCTTATCAAACTAACTGTATAAACCACAACTGAAAGTTGAAATTAGAAATATCGGTAGAAATGCAACTGTAGTGGTCTTATTGTGCAGAATTTTTTTTTTTTTGGGGGGGGCATTGAATTGAAGCAGGCCAAAACTGACATCTGATACAGTAATAGTATTTACTATTGTATTAAATAGATAAAGAATAATAGCTCTGAATTAATAAATTTTGCGTTAACACCGTGTTGGCTTTGAGTAAGTTAGAGAACCGCTGTACTCCTTCGTATAGATATAAGCAACATGACTGACATAATTCAAGCCAGTTTCTAGTCTCTGTTACAAATGGAAAATCTTATTTTATAATCTCATTTAATCAATAAAAAGAATAACATGTGATGCTCAAGAATATACAGTGTTTAAGAGCTGATTCTTTAGGTTAGAACTATCAGTTGAATGAAAGCATTTCACTTCCTCCACAAATTGATTTGTTATAGTGTTGGTGTGCTGTTTAAGGTGTTATTTTTGTGTTTGTTATCTTGAAATCCACATTATGCCAGACTATAATATGAAGAACTATATTATAATAGATAAGCACGGTATGTAATAATTACATACAGAGTGACAAACTTAGCTGTTAATATGTAATTTTATTTATTAATGTATTGTTATTCTCTGTTATTGATGATGTTATGGTCATTTCTGTCAATTAAATATGGCATTATATTAAATTTGGTATATTACTATTTATGTATTTGTATTGATCAGGCCACGACAGTGGTATGGTGATATTCAAGTTGGAGCGTGAGAGACCTGCCTTTGCTGTACACCAGAATCTCCTGTATTATGTCAAGGAGAGATTTCTGCGTAAACTTGACTTTAACACATCAAAGGATGTGGCTGTAATGCAGCTTAGGGGGTAAGTTAGCTGTTGGTTAGCTAATTGTAATGATGATATACTGTATTTCTGTGTGTTTAAATGCAGGGGTAGGGCGCGTGTGTGAGAGTGAGTGAGTGATTGTACTGAATACTGCTGAGTTCTGGTACAAGGGAAATAAATTGAATGGGAAACAATTTTATTATTGACGTAATATGTTACAGTTATTGTACTATAAGTACAAAGGGATATAGCTGGATTTTATTCGCAGCAAATCATTTTCATTAATGCACATCAATATACTTTCAGTGGAGGTAGAACACCTGTTTACAGCTTGTCGTACAATCCAGCCGAGAATGCTGTGCTTCTCTGTACAGTAAGTTCATAGAGTATCATGTGAGGTGTTAGAAATGAGCCAAACTTATGTCTGTGTTACTGACTTATTTTTAAAAGCATTTTATATACAGAGGTTAAAATATTTCATCAGTTTTTATTCCTGTAAAACATGGCAATTTAATTCTTGGCTGAGATTTATTTGTTGGAAACGTTTATGAAAATGACATTACATATTTATCCCGATATGCTATAAACATAAATTTATATGGCATGTTTCTAAAGTTTTGTTTACATTTTACAGAGGGTCAGCAATATAGAGAATAGTACATATGATCTGTATAGTGTTCCGAAGGATTCCGACTCCCAGAACCCAGATGGTTAGTACATCATTATATTGTGATTTGTTAATAGATGATAGATGATGCTAAAAATCTGTAAGTGATTAGTATTAAAAGGGACAAGTTTTTGTATAATAACCTATTTAGAAGTAAGATATTCTTGTAGACATTAGCATGGACTTTTTGCATAAATGACATTTTGCTGTATTTATGTGAGTGCTCAGAGCTCTTCAAACTGTTTTGGCTGGAGTGAATCAGTGGTGCTTCAATTACATTAATCCAACTGGCTTGTTTGAATCCCAGTTATTTAGTTGTATTTTTGTGTACACAGCTCCCGAAGGTAAGAGGTCTTCAGGATTAACAGCAGTCTGGGTTGCTCGTAATAGATTTGCTGTTTTGGACAGGACACACTCTGTAAGTTATTAATGGCATTTTATGTGTGCATTCCTAATTATATTATTTGACTCATTAGCTGTATTATAGAATTGGTAACTTCAGAATTTAATTTTGTTTATCAAATGTGTGAACCTTTAAGAAGTTTGTAAATTAAGTATTTTCTTTCCATTTTCTCCATAATATGTAAAGTTAATTTTTTTCCTGCTGAAATATATTAGGGTTTTTTGGTGCAGGTGGGTGCCATATACTGTATATATTTGTGTATAAGTCGATCGTGTATATAAGACGAGGTCACTATATTAGTCAATATCAGGGAAAACTGCCTAACCTAACTATAGGACAAGGCAGAATTGAAAGCTTTGAAAAGATGTTATTTTCTGAAAAAATGGCTGCAGACAAGGATCATATGTCATGAATAAAAGTGCATATTTTGTTCTTGTTATTTTCTTATCTGTGAAAATACTATTTACTACACAATCTTTCTTATGTCTTCTTAGTCTACGGCAATTCTTCTAATTCGACAGCACATTTCAACATTTTCTCCACTCTCTGACAGCTTTTCTGTTTGTTGATATTATCTTTTGTATATTTTAAGCCTGTCAGTGTAAATTGTGTGTCATAAGAACAGTGTTTTTGACATGACATGTTGAAATTATCAAGAACATCGAACTAGTGGTAGAGATAGATACGTAGAGCTGATATTTATAGGTAAAACTAAATGGGAAGACAGCTAATCATGCTGAAACTGTTGATTATTGCTAGTACTCACAGATTTATCTTTATAAAACATAAGATTATAAAAATAAAATATAAAACATTAAAATATAAAACTGTCAGTGATAACTGCAAATTAAATTGAGCTGTTTTGTAGAAACATGAGTAGATCTAACCGAAACATAAAACAAATTACCCATTATCGCTCACCAGACCTGAAGGGAAATTTTTGGGCTGACGCGTGTATAGGACAAGTAGGGGAAAGTGCATTTTTTCAAAGATTAAAACCTCTTATACACAAGTATATACAGTAGTCTTGTTGAAGAAACAAGCCTTTACTTCATACAATATATACTATGTGGATTATGTTCCTTTATAATTTCATTCTGTATTGTAACTTTTTGTGTTGTATTCCTGTATTGTAGCATCATGCTTCTATAATACACTGCTGTTTAAAACACTTACATATTCCATGTCTGTAATGTCTCCTTATTATTTCCTTGGCTTAATATAGAAGCTAGACTGAGCTGTTTAAGATTAAACTCTACAAGATTAGCTAAAGCTTTTAGTGTTATATTGTTTGTTCACTGAGTAAAGATTCATTTATCACACACACACACACTATATATATATATATATATATATATTTATATATAAACACATGATAGCGCCTCCATGGTCTAATTGGTAGCATGTTGGACCACAGATCACTCCCACCTGAGTTCGAATCTCAGCGTGGGCATAGCTGAAGGGTGTTTCATCATTTTTACTTTGCTCTATTACCTTTGGAGGTTGCTAAGCCCATTTTGCCTACCATGTGCAAAAACATGGCCATAAAACACTAATTGTCATCATCATACATAAACACATGAAATGATCTGACCTATGTATAGGAACCGGATTCATATTGTTTCATGCCATGGATAATATTGGTTCTTTTTGAAGATTGTCATTAAGAACCTGAAGAATGAGATCACAAAGAAGGTTCAGGCTCCAAACTGTGAGGATGTCTTCTATGCCGGTACTGGCTGTCTACTGCTGAAAGACAATGACTCTATTACCTTGTTTGATGTACAACAAAAGAGGTAAGTGATGATGAGGTTCACTTCCAATAGTCCAATACCTCTGACTTCAGCACTCGACATTCCTGTTAGGGTTGCCTCACCATTAGTCCATATTAATTTAGCCTCTACCCGTTGATCGGTCCGGCCAGGGTGTCTCAAATAGAAGCTTTTGCTGGCATGGGTCACTGAGGCATACAAACCCCTTTCACTGCATCAAGAATGGACTGTGAAAGGGTGATGTTTAGTTAAAATGTTCCTGCTTTATGGCTAGTTTTGAGCACATTGTAAGCTAGAACGCTAGAGTGACCTTCAGAGATAATGTCAGTGCTCCAATGGTGGATTTGTTAGACTTGGAGCATTGTCCAACATACCTCCAGGTTATGGTTTTAAGTCTGACTCATACCTGTATTTGTGAGATGTTTAATGACAATGATGATGATACATGTAATATATAGTATAAATATATATATATATATATATATATATATATATATTAAATATATACATTTTAATTTATCAATTTTAATTTAGCTGGATATTATTTGGATATTTATTTGCCCTTATTTTAAATATAAGGCATTGTTTTTATGATGTTTTTGGAGGTAGCTCAAACTTTTATACTTCATCTCATTACTTGTTTTTACTGTGTTAATGTTAATTCTGCTGTTTCAGAACTCTAGCCACTGTGAAGATCAGCAAAGTAAAGTATGTTGTGTGGTCCAGTGACATGTCACATGTTGCTCTGATGGCAAAACACAGTAAGTATGTGTTATTAAAGTTAGCCTATTTGGGAAAGTGTTTGTTTTGACTGTAGATCTTCCCAGTACTTTACAGGACAACTTTATTTATGTTTTGAAGGTTGTGGAGGTGGGAGTATCTTGGTTGAAATATCTAGTGACTTCTTGTTAATCTTTTGTATACTGATTGGCTGGTTGATATAGCATACTGAATGCTGGGTTGAATGAAACGGAGAAATGTGTCTAAATTGTACAGACCCATAAACAGATGAGCTAAATATATAAACGGCATTCCAAGTGCGTAGAGCAACAATGATGAATTTAGACTAAAATGGAAGATTATAGATCAGTGGTGAATTTAGAGTGCTCAGACAGCACAGTGTTTAAAGCAAACGATGTCACATGTCTCCATGTAACATTGTTATACCATGTTTGTGCTTGTAAACCAAGCACTCACTCACTTCTAAATAATAATAGCTGATTCTCCATTAACTGTCTTAGCCATGTTTTCTCTAATATGTATTTGTATCAGTGATTTCTCATCTATTCTTTAGTATGACAAGGACACTGGTTAAGATCAAATCTTATCCAACTTTTCTTGTTGTTATTATTTTGACCTATAGCTATTGCCATCTGTAATCGTAAACTGGAGAATCTCTGCACAATACACGAGAACATACGAGTCAAGAGTGGATCTTGGGATGAGAGCGGCGTGTTTATATACACAACTAGCAACCACATTAAATATGCACTCACTAATGGGTAAGTCATATGGCATCATGTCAAATGGATAATGTCATTACGTTTGTTTATGCGTAATTATTATAGTGATTATTTCACTTTGATGATGGTTTGTGATAATTGATGTCATTAGTGCACTACTTATTAGTTTATTTACCAGCAAATTAGTATCTTATTGCAAAAGCAGGATTTTATTTACTGTTGATGGCTGGTATAATGTAGCCATCTGTAGGACCACATTTTACCATTAGTGGATAGGAGGGTAACCGGAAATGTTATCCTTAGTATTTTCATCATTCTCATGGAAAGACAGCAGCTATCTTGAAGACTACATCATATTGTATTTATTATATATAGTATTCAAACTTGTGTCAAACTTAGGGGGCAAAGATTTCAAGACTTAGGTCTATGTTGAAAAATGAATTATGAAATTAAACATTCAACCAGCATTGTCATAATATCCGTATTTACAGTTGGTAATATCAAAGAAAAAAGTCTTGATTATTAAAATTATCTTGGAAGACTTAAATAAAATGATACCACTCCATCTCAATCATATATGCGTAAATTCCAGTGTGTGTGAAGAATTCGTCCTCTGTCTCGTACTGCATATAATAAGATATGACAAAAAATAGATTACCAAAAATGGCCTTTTGATGCTGGAATGGTGCCTTATTCAGTCACTAACTAGAGAATGTTTTGTATATAGCTTCTGTACTGAAATATCAGTCTGTTATAATGATATGGGATAGTTTGTTAAGCACTGTGTAGCAGTTTTTTGTAAAGACTTTTGGGATCTAATATCAGCTTTACTTACGTCTGTGGGATGTTTCAGTCAAGGCCTTCAGCTAGTTCATCTAATTTCTCGAGGAAAGGGCCCACTCACTCAATGCAAATTATTGAGATCGCTGTAGAAATTTTGTGTATTGACAAATTTTGCATTAACATTATTTTCATGATCGATGTCAATGTTGTTTACAGAGACCATGGCATCATAAGAACATTAGATCTGCCCATCTACATCACACGCATCAAAGGGAACCAAGTCTATTGTCTGGACAGAGAGTGCCGACCACGTGTGTTGGGTATAGATGCCACAGAATTCAAGTTTAAGCTGGCTCTTGTTAACAGGAAATACGATGAGGTAATGATGAAATTACGTATTTGGATAAATCTGTTGCCTGATAGAAATGTGATTGCGTGATGTCAATTTATCAGATGCAACATGCTGAAGGTTGACAATGTTGGTTGTTCAGGTTAACTCATTGTTTTCATGCGTTTCTTGATGAAAACTGGTATGTCTATTTACAAGCGTTTAGTTTAATAAGGCAGTGACACTAAAACGCTAGTTTTAGACAGTAGTCTAGTGTATGTTAGATTTTAATCCATTTACCAGTAATTTGATTGATCTCTTTCTCTAGGTGCTACACATGGTTCGTAATGCAAAGCTTGTTGGACAGTCAATTATATCATACCTACAGAAGAAGGGCTATCCAGAGGTAGCGCTTCACTTTGTGAAAGATGAAAAGACCAGATTTGGTCTTGCCCTGGAATGTGGAAACATTGAGGTAATAGACCTTCTACTGCAGTTAATTAATTTGCTTTGATATATAAAATGTATATTGATATCAAGATAATAAAATGTATCACTATATTAGAATGATCCATTGTAGTGTCTTAATTTATTAGTTATCTAGTGAGCACCGATTAATATTTATATATTAGCATATGTGTGATTTCTTACAAAGTAGTTTACAATAATTCTAGAAATAAATCAGTCACATAATCTGTTACCTAAAATGTTATCAACAGGTGTGCAAGGATAATTATAGCTTATTTATCAAGTAGCAGATAGAATCAGTTAATATATGAGCAACTCTCTAAAAATTTTCAACCTGCCCATTTTGGTTGCTGGATATAGGCACTTTGGCTTAAGTTAATCTGTCATTAATGAATTATGTGAAAATCTGAAAAGACCATACCATTATATCGATTATTTTTAAGTGTTGTGTTTATTATCACAGGAAGACAGTTATTCAGCAATTATTGCATAATTTGAGATTTTGTGACATATCATTAGATTAGAAAAGTCATCAGCAATGATAACTCTGCTCATTAGACTGGTCTGAAACCTCGCTGATTTCTGTTCCACGAAGTAGCATCATTAAGATCATTGAAGTGTTTTTGCGATGTTTATTTACTGCCAGATTGCCCTTGAGGCAGCCAGAGCTCTGGACGATAAAGATTGCTGGGAGCAACTCGGTGAGGTGGCCTTACTTCAGGGTAACCATCAGGTGGTGGAGATGGCCTATCAAAGAACGAAGAACTTCGATAAACTCTCCTTCCTCTACTTAATTACAGGGAATCTTGAAAAATTGCGCAAAATGATGAAAATTGGTGAGCTTATTTCTCTCTCTACACTCTGACATACTACAGTTGTTTGATATTTGCTGTGTGTGTGTGTGTTTATGGTTGTGCTTCTTGGTGATAGGGTGTTAAACTATGCTGTATCAAAGTACAGACATCATGAAGGCTAAATTTGTATTTGAATCTATTTTAGTACTTTTTTGCATGTCTGTTTTGACTTGTTAAAAGGAAATGTATTTGGGGATAGAAACAGTTAAAAATTTGGTTCCATCAAACTGGTGCAAAAAATAGAACTGTCTGGTTTGATACAACATTGTGGACCTAATTGTAATATTTTTTAGAATCATAAACACAATGTGATTAATGTATTTGAATGGTCTTTATGTATCAGTTAAAATGCTTTTAATTAGTTTACGGTTCTTTTCTCAAAAACAAAACTGCATTTTTATATGTGCTAGAACTTATTAACAAGATTCAGTTTTAATTATAATATACATCGGTCAAATGTATATGATACTCGGGCTTTATAGTTTGTGTTTGTCAAACTTGACCTATGTTTGTCTCTCTGTTGTGTTTAGCTGAAATACGCAAAGATACAAGTGGACACTTCCAGACAGCTCTTTATCTTGGTGATGTATCAGAGAGAGTTCGCATTCTTCAATCTGTTGGACAGAGTGAGTAGCAATTAAATATTAATACAGAGACACACAAGAATCCTTGTATGGTTTGGTTTGTTTTAATTATAAGAATGATATGTGGCTTCTAACCAGACATGGGGTCAATTCAATTCCAGAATTGGAGTTGCTTATTTAAAAAAAAAAATAGAATTGGAATTGATAAATTTGGAATTAGAATTGAAGATTGCTACAAAAATGTAAATCCACGAATTAATTTATCATTTAATTTTTTAATTAAAAAATATTTCTTCCATGACAATCCTACTTGGAATATAAACTATTTGGAGTAGGTATATGAAGTAGGTAGCTTAAAGTCCATACTTACCCATGGTGCACTTATTTCTGTGGTCCATGCCTTTATTACATGATGGTTAGATTACTGTAATTCCCTTCTTCTCTGCTTATCTGATAAATTGCTTCAAAGGTTGCAACGGATTAAAAAAATCGCAGCTAGGATAGTCACAGGGTGTAGGAAATATGATCACATCATTCTGATATTGAAGGAGCTTCACTAGCTTCCAGTAATTAAACGGATTCAATTCAAGACATTTATGATCACATACAAGGCGTTAAATGGTCAAGCACCGATATATCTGACAGAACTTCTTCATGATAAGGCCAACACTCGAACACTAAGATCATCTGGGGAACTGATCCTTGCCATTCTTAAATACAAACGCCAAACTTATGGACTGAATGCTTTTAGTGTTGCTGCGCCGACATTGTGGAATAAGTTGCCTAGTCATATTAGAAATTCTAAGTCACTAAATGTTTAAAAAAACATGTTAAAACATTCCTATTCAAACAATATTTTAATTGTTAGCATACTCATATTTAGTGATTTTGTTAAACATCTCTTTCTTTATTGTACAGGTTACCTGGTTTTGGCATTTTATATATATATATATATTATTATTATTATTATTGAGTAGGTATTTCGAGTATCTAGTCATGATAAAAAGTAGTAGTTAAAAAAGAGTAGATAAAAAATGGAATTGATAAATTTGATGTGGAATAAGCCTGAAGCATGATGACGTCAAAAACCAAAACAAATCAGCCGCACTTTGCATTGTGGGATTTATAGGGGGTCCGCTGAGCGATAATACTGTGATAATCCCGCCATTTTAACCTTAAACGTCAATGTTCTGGATCTGTTATAATCATGCCAAAAAATAACTTTCCTTCGACACCGAAAAAGCCGGCACTGTTGAAAAATTGTATTCCAAAACTGAAAATCAGATTATAACTATAATAATTTTTTGGCATGATTATAACAGATCCGGAACATTGACGTTTACGGTTCATATGGCGGGATTATCACAGTGTTATCACTCAGCGGACCCCCTATAAATCCCACAATGCAAAGCGCACCTGGTTTGTTTTGGTTTTTGATGTCATCATGCAATGGGTCTATTGACAAAATGGAATTGAGTGGAATTGACCCCATGTCTGCTTCTAACCATTGTTTAGTGTCACTGTTGTGATTCTTCCCTTGATATGCTAGCACTTGATATGTCAAGAACAAAACACAGCTCTCTGGATTGACTGTGCTCAAATTCTGGAATTTAAAATCTGCTAGATATTAGTAATTGGTGTTTGATTTTAGGAATAAATTGAAAACTTTGGGGTATAACAATATTTGTTTTGCTTTGGTATGTTCTTTTGGCTTTTATACAACACTGGAGACCATTATGGGTGTATAATTAAATGTCTAGGTAAATAAATAGGCTTCATCAGTTAAATGGTTACTGTGTGTCTTTTATATTATAAATATAATAATAATATGTGATATTTATATAGTGCCCTATTCAGCTAGAAGCTGCTCTACGGTGATTTACAATATTATTTACAATATTATTATCCCTAACACAGACCTGTTTCCACCCAGCACATATCTCAACTCCCAAGGGAGCATACAATGCATGCTGCCATTATAGGTGCAAAGTGTTACTCAAACACATAGCCATCAGGTCCTGTCAGGTACTAATTTTTTTAATGGATGAGTGAAGCTGTCGCCACATGATAGCATTGCAGGTCATGGAGCCTCGAACCCACGACCATTTGGCTACGAGTCCTACACTCTAACTAACTGCGCTATCACAGCATTTTCCATTTTCCCAGCTAATGATTTATATTTTTTTAAAGTTGAAAATTTTAACCATGGATGCAAAAATATAATATTTGTTTATCTTTTTGATCACTTCCTCCATTGCTGATATATAAATATTTGTGTTTTTAGACTATAAATTAGCATTAAAAATTAAAACAAATCTTCCGGGTTTATGCTCAACTGACCCAACTGGAGCTGGGTTTTTTCCTGCTTTCTCAGGTTGTTAATGGTCTAATTAACTGTCTAAAGTTAAACTATTGTTGGAAATATGGAATCCTTAAGGAGAAATGGGTTAGAAAAATGAGCATAATATGCCACTTAATGTAATTATGTTCATCATATATAAAGACAGTTCGAATAAAAATAATGACTTAAAATAAATTATTACATCCACTGATTTAGTCAACAGCTGAGTGATTGTCCATCACTCATTCTGCGTTACATCTGTGGTAGAATAAACTGTGGAGATAACAGAACGATGTGTAGACTTCTGTTTTAGAATGTTCATGCATGTGTTCCTTCTCCACAGACGTCCGCAGATAGTTGATTATTGTCTTATTAGTGACAATTATCTTAGGAAATTGGACATACAATAATTATGTTATTGTACCTATTTTTGCATCACCTGTATGGATGTATAGTGCAAAATAGCAATTTTAACTTCAAACTTGCGTTGGCTAGTCTACAGGACAGATGTGAATTGGTCACATGAATTACAGAAAGAAAAGTTTTACTTAAGTTTCATTTAATCTACTATTAAAGATCAGTGTCAACAGTTGACTTTGGGATCATGGTTAATGTGCCAGCTGCCATCCATATGTGACATAATGTGAGATTATTGTTATTTATTTAATTAGCCGTTAAACAACTGTTGGAAATATGGAATCCTTAAGGAGAAATGGTTTAGAAAAATGAGCATAATATGCCACTTAATGTAATTATGTTCACCATATATTAAGACAGTTCGAATAAAAATAATGACTTAAAATAAATGACTATATCCACTGATTAGTCAACAGCTGAGTGATTGTCCATCACTCATTCTTTGTTACATCTGTGGTAGAATAAACTGTGGAGATAACAGAACGATGTGTAGACTTCTGTTTTAGAATGTTCATGCATGTGTTCCTTCTCCACAGACGTCCGCAGATAGTTGATTATTGTCTTATTAGTGATAATTATCTTAGGAAATTGGACATACAATAATTATGTTATTGTACCTATTTTTGCATCACCTGTATGGATGTATAGTGCAAAATAGCAATTTTAACTTCAAACTTGCGTTGGCTAGTCTACAGGACAGATGTGAATTGGTCACATGAATTACAGAAAGAAAAGTTTTACTTAAGTTTCATTTAATCTACTATTAAAGATCAGTGTCAACAGTTGACTTTGGGATCATGGTTAATGTGCCAGCTGCCATCCATATGTGACATAATGTGAGATTATTGTTATTTATTTAATTAGCCATTAAACAACTGTTGGAAATATGGAATTCTAATGAGAAATGGGTTAGAAAAATGAGCATAATATGCCACTTAATGTAATTATGTTCACCATATATTAAGACAGTTCGAATAAAAATAATGACTTAAAATAAATGACTATATCCACTGATTAGTCAACAGCTGAGTGATTGTCCATCACTCATTCTGTGTTACATCTGTGGTAGAATAAACTGTGGAGATAACAGAACGATGTGTAGACTTCTGTTTTAGAATGTTCATGCATGTGTTCCTTCTCCACAGACGTCCGCAGATAGTTGATTATTGTCTTATTAGTGACAATTATCTTAGGAAATTGGACATACAATAATTATGTTATTGTACCTATTTTTGCATCACCTGTATGGATGTATAGTGCAAAATAGCAATTTTAACTTCAAACTTGCGTTGGCTAGTCTACAGGACAGATGTGAATTGGTCACATGAATTACAGAAAGAAAAGTTTTACTTACGTTTCATTTAATCTACTATTAAAGATCAGTGTCAACAGTTGACTTTGGGATCATGGTTAATGTGCCAGCTGCCATCCATATGTGACATAATGTGAGATTATTGTTATTTATTTAATTAGCCGTTAAACAACTGTTGGAAATATGGAATCATTAAGGAGAAATGGTTTAGAAAAATGAGCATAATATGCCACTTAATGTAATTATGTTCACCATATATTAAGACAGTTCGAATAAAAATAATGACTTAAAATAAATGACTATATCCACTGATTAGTCAACAGCTGAGTGATTGTCCATCACTCATTCTGTGTTACATCTGTGGTAGAATAAACTGTGGAGATAACAGAACGATGTGTAGACTTCTGTTTTAGAATGTTCATGCATGTGTTCCTTCTCCACAGACGTCCGCAGATAGTTGATTATTGTCTTATTAGTGACAATTATCTTAGGAAATTGGACATACAATAATTATGTTATTGTACCTATTTTTGCATCACCTGTATGGATGTATAGTGCAAAATAGCAATTTTAACTTCAAACTTGCGTTGGCTAGTCTACAGGACAGATGTGAATTGGTCACATGAATTACAGAAAGAAAAGTTTTACTTAAGTTTCATTTAATCTACTATTAAAGATCAGTGTCAACAGTTGACTTTGGGATCATGGTTAATGTGCCAGCTGCCATCCATATGTGACATAATGTGAGATTATTGTTATTTATTTAATTAGCCGTTAAACAACTGTTGGAAATATGGAATCCTTAAGGAGAAATGGTTTAGAAAAATGAGCATAATATGCCACTTAATGTAATTATGTTCACCATATATTAAGACAGTTCGAATAAAAATAATGACTTAAAATAAATGACTATATCCACTGATTAGTCAACAGCTGAGTGATTGTCCATCACTCATTCTTTGTTACATCTGTGGTAGAATAAACTGTGGAGATAACAGAACGATGTGTAGACTTCTGTTTTAGAATCTTCATGCATGTGTTCCTTCTCCACAGACATCCATAGAGAGTTGATTATTGTCTTATTAGTGATAATTATCTTAGTAAATTGGACATACAATAATTATGAACAATTGTTATTCTACCTACAAAATAGTCACTGAAATTAAATAAAGACCTTGCCCAGAACCTGATGGGAAAGTTATTAGTTTAGTAAAGTTGGTTTCAGATTACAAATACATAAGCAATAATAATAATTATAATCAAGTTTATCTATCCCTGTCTATAGAATCATTGGCCTATCTGACTGCTGCCACACATGGCTTAGAGGAAGAGTCCGAACAGATCAAAGCATCATATGCTCCAGATGAGAAGCTGCCAGAAGTGAACCCTAATGCTGTTCTCCTACAGCCTCCAGTACCTATCATGCAGCAGGAGACTAACTGGCCATTGTTGACCGTAACAAAGGGATTCTTTGAGGGTGCTATGGCTGCTAAAGGTAGGTGGTCCTTATTTGTTGGGCAAATGGTTGTTTACTTCCCAAAGATGGGCTTTTATTATTTGTGTGTTTGTGTGTGTGTGCGTGGCTTACAGTGTTTTGATTACATGCACTTTAGTTACAGTTGCTAGATCAACTGAATATTTCAGGTAAAGCTGGTACTGTAGCAGGTGCTCTGGCAGCGGTAGATGTTGATGTCATTGGTACGGAAGGGGCTTGGGGAGATGAGGCCGAACTTGTACTCGACGAAGGTAAGGCCAAAACATCCGTATCGTTACGTGAATTGATTATGGCAAAAATGGCCATGAAGATCATTGGCCTTAAGGGACTCTCAAAGTACAGTCTGACTCTTAAGTCAGGACACTGAATGGCCTAAATTGTGCCGATGTGTCGTTAAACAACATTCATCTGACTCTTCAGTCAGTCATTACCATTTAAAATTCATTCATTTGTTAAATGGTAAAGTAACATACAGGCCATGCTGCATTTGTTTTTACTATCCTTTTATTATCTGCCACAAAACACTATTTGGTTTTTGAGGGAAGTTGCTCTGGTCACTTGAAATAGGTTAGTAGTTATGATGGAGGTGTTATCTTTTATTTTTAGTTACCATTGGTTAAGTGATTAACCTAATCTATAATACAAATTGTTATCAGTTAAGATAAAACCTTTTTTTTTGAGGTTATGTTTTATCATGTTTACATTCTTACAGGAAGTATCTAGCCTTTTGAAACCCTGAATTCTATTTTGGCTAAAAATAAACTTTAAATTCCCTTTAAATTTCTAACTACCCATTGAAAATCCTGGAAAATAGTTTTGGTGCTAACTGGGCCACTAAAATCTCATACATTAGTATGGCTCATTGATTCCTGTTGTACTGGAACTGCATTCAAGTTACATGTGTTTGTGGGTATTTTTTTTAAGGGAATAGTCCGTCAGCTACATGTGTCATGGTGTGACCAGTGTTGAGGTTAAATAAACCACTCACTGTCTCCAAATGGATATATTAACTTTGCGTTGTTGGTTTATTGTGTTACGTTCTTTTTTGCAGAAGGTTTTGGAATGCCGAGTGAGACAATAGAGGGTGAGGATGAGGAGGGTGGTGGCTGGGATGTTGATGATGCAGACTTGGAGCTGCCTCCAGACTTGGTGAGTGATTTGTTTGTTGAGCCACGGACGTATTTTATACATTACTAGTCAATGTCCTAATCATAAGGGTGCACTGAGCTTCATAAATGTGTTATCAGGTCATCGTGTTGTGTTGGGCGTATTAAATATATATATATATATATATATATATATATATATATATATATATATATATATGGTTCAAATCAACTTTATAATCCCTGCTCTCTGTATCATAGCACTAATTAATTTCAGTTACATAAGCACATCTCAACTTATCATGGGACCAAATAGCATCAAAGGTGGTCTTTTAAAAACATGTTGCTAATGTCGACAACCTGTGTGGGAAAGATCTAACAAATATTTTGACCTTACACAGAATTTTCAGAATCTTTTGAAAGTTGGGGAATCTTCTATTGAAAAAACATAGATGAATGTATACACACAAAAGTAATGTACCGAACACCATAAATATCAATATTGTTTTTTATACTACTAATAAAATAATTTATTCACAAAGTTCCGTCTTTTTATTAAAGATACAAAAGTAACAGAATTTGTGCTAACTTTTTTAATTTGTTGCTATACTATGTTACTTCGGTTCTTTATATCAATAACTGTTGTTTAGAGTTTATGGTTATCTAGGTTGATCCCTGATTTCAATTGTGATATATCGAAATAAACAATTAATGTTAATCTCTCTGATTATTCCTGCCAATTCAAATCCAGCTCATTCCTGTGTTTGTGTGATGTTTCACTAAGTAGTTCCTCTTTGGCCACATGTCCCAGGTGTGACCAGTGCTGAAGCTAAACAAATCAATTAACCAACTAATTTCTGAACATATAACTATAAGGAAGTCATAGATAAAATTATTAATTCATATACGTTTCATATAAAATTATACTGGTAAGTTTACTTGTACAGGAAATCCAGAATATTCTAGGCACCTCTGTGGTCTTACTGGTAGTATGTTGGAGAGAACATAAGCTATATAATAGTGCATAAAGGCAGCCGTAAAACAGCAATCAATCAATTAATCCAGAATATTCTAGTAAATTGTTACTGACTAAAATGAGGGGATAGAAAATGACCCTTTAATGCTGATATGTGGGTAAACCCTGTTTGTTAACTAACTTCAGATTTATAGGATGGTTTCAGTTTATATTACAAAAGATCATAAAAATTCCACCAAATGAGATATCTTTATATAAGATTCATTAGCAGAATTAATTAATTATTTTTTATTGATTTTTCTCTTCCATCAAGCAGCAAGAGGTAATGGAGAAGTGTTTGTTATTATAATCTTGTTGCTTCTGTGTGTGCTAGTAGCTGTATTACACACACACACACACACACACACACACACACACACACACACAAGTACACACACATACATACACACACACACACATGTACACACACATACACACACACATATAGTGGCTGATTTGTAATTTATTTGTTTTGCTCACCCTCTCTACATGTATGGAGTATATCTAGGTGTATGTGTGTGTCATGTGACCTGTAAAATGGAGGGGATAATGCAAATACTTTTACTTCAGCTTCATATGATAGAGTAGAATTAGAGAATCTGTTTAAGAAGATAATTTATACCTCTCTGTTACCACACAAATGTATGTTTTGTTATGAATCTGGTCTTGTAGTCGCTATGCCAGGAACTTTTGACGTAGAAGCATCTTGTAAAGTATTGCATCTTGAGCAATTTTGTTCCAGCATGTTGTGAAACTGAAGTAATTGTTATCGTGGGCTGTGTTAAGGATCCAGTTTTTACATCTTCCTCTTGGAGTGGTATTTGTTCATGAATATGTTGTTTTAGTGAAGTAGGTTTACATTTACAGGCTTCATCTGTTTCCTGTGTTGATATACACAAAACGGTGGGATTATATAGTTGTCTCAAGAGATAGTATCTTCCACATTTTCTTCTTTACCTGTGTATAGTTAATAAAAGCTTGTTATGTTGGAGTCTTTTGAATGTTTGCTTATGTCAAAATCCTATGACTTGAACTGATCTCAAGTGTTATTCTCCTATTCCTTGGAATATCAACATAACAAGCTTTACTGTAGTTTAGTAACACATGTTTATTTATAAATAAAAGTATCCAGTGATCACTGTTTAAACCTGTTCATATATGAAGCACTTGCTGTTATCTAAATTAAATTATGTGTGTGTGTGTTCATGTGTGTATGTGTTTGTTTCTTTGTGAGTGTGTGTGAGAGAGAGAAAGACTTACACTTTTTTGTTTATTGTTCAGGATGTTGGACCTGCCGCAGGTGGTGATGAGGGTTACTTTGTACCACCCACTAAAGGGACAAGTCCAGCCCAGGTGTGGTGTAACAACTCCCAGCTACCTGTTGATCACATACTGGCTGGATCCTTCGAAACAGCGATGAGGGTGAGTAAGCTGACCCAGAAGTTGTTAAAAAAGGTCACAGTTTAGCAATTGAAAGGGAACATAATTAATCTGCCATGGCCATGAAAAAGTAATATCTGCCTTCGTTGATAAAATGATACACATTTAAAACCTGTTTGTCATTGTGACTTGCCTTTACCTGAAACTTAATGGCTTGGTTTGAATCCAGTAATTAGTTACTGGTCTCACTGGTTGATATGTGTATACCTAGTTGCATTGCTGAAACTGAAAAGGTTGACTCCTCAAGAGTAGTCAATGGGATTTGACTTTACAGGTTCATGCCAAGGTGACAAAGTGTCAGTAAATAGTGCCCTTAGCTGTGGCCAGAATGTGTTTTTTTTACCACAGAGGATCTAGTTTTTGTGCTAGTCTGATGATTTCAATGCTCGGATAGTTTTGATTGAGCTATGAACACATTGTGTCTTTTCTTTTAAGGATAGAACTTGGGGTTCTTGAAGTATCATCATAACAAGGGAATGGTTTATTTTTGGTTGTGTTTACTTGGAAATATTTCAGCACATGGCTTTGTTGTTTTTGTTGTGGAAGGAGCAGTTATTATTATATGGAGTATTTTTAATATAAAATTATCTATCAGAGTGGCATGTGGGTATAGTATGTTTGTGGGCATGTATATATATATATATATATATATATATTTACATACGCGCACACACACACACACACACACAGATACAAACATATGGACTCTACAAGTATTCAACTAAGTTAGGTCTGTGTTTGTCTGGATTTTTTTTATGTACCACCTAATATGTATCATATTAATCATTGTATGAATAATAAATATGTTCTTTCAGTATTAATTAATAATTAATATTATTTTGGTAGAATTTAATGTGACAGGTTTGTTATGTTTTCTGGTACCAGGATCAATAATGCTATGTATTTCAATGTTTGTTTTCCAGTTACTTCATGATCAAGTTGGCGTTGTGGAGTTCATTTCGTACAAACAATTGTTCATGCAGACCTTTGCACGAGGACGCACATGTTACACAGCACTTCCTTCGCTGCCACCCCTGTTTGGATTTCCACACAGAAACTGGTATGTAAACTGAATAATTTGTTGATAAATATGTGTGTGTCTGCGTGTGTGTTATTATTATTTAGAAATAAGCTAATTAGTTTCATGTGAATTATTTGTATATCATTCAGCTTTGTTATAGACTACAAGTTGATATGGACTATATATATATATATATATATATATATATATATATATTGACTTATAGACTATATATGTATTTACTTGTATATTATATATACTTATATATATTGACAATATTTATTTACTTATATTTTATATATATATATATATATATATATATATATATATTGACTAATAGACTCCCTGCCTCCAAATTATTCACTTGTCTACTTCACCTCATTTTAATTGGCTGCAAGGTGCTCCATATAATTACTGGCTGTGTCCTCACTTTGCTGATTGTTATTAATATTTGTATTAAAACATTTAACTCTTCGGTTGGTAGGAAAGAAGCAGGTGCTCGTGGCGGGGTCCCAGCAGTCGGCCTGAAGCTTAATGACCTCGTACAGCGTCTCCAAGTTGCCTACCAGTTGACCACCGGTGGAAAGTTCACAGAGGCCATTGAAAAATTCCGTTTAATCTTACTCAGCGTTCCATTGTTAGTTGTTGATAACAAACAGGAAATATCTGAGGTAAGCGATGAACAGTGATTGATGTATAAAATTAGCCTGGAGTGTTAAATTGGTCAAACTGATCTCCAACCAGTCGGCTTGTATTTTGTTCGTACTAGTTGCAGTAATTGAGAGATCTCTGTCCATTTCATCTATTTTAGGCTCAACAGCTGATTGAGATTTGTCGTGAATACATAATTGGTCTCCAAATGGAAGCTGCGAGGAAAGAACTGCCAAAAGAGAATCTTGAACAACAGAAACGAATCTGTGAAGTATGTAAAAAAGTTATTTAGAATCTTGCTCTTTTTTCAAAGATAACTATAAATTTTTTCAGATGTTTCAAAATACAGATTAGGTTTCTTCAGCTTTTTCATGTTTTGAATTTATTATAATTGTAAGAGAGTAATTGGGTTTTTCTCGTACTCGTTTGATCACTTGACATTTGTAATCATTGTTTCCTAATTCACTTGCCAGATGGCAGCATACTTCACACACTGTAACCTTCAACCCGTACATCTGATACTCACGCTGCGTACAGCACTGAATCTGTTCTTCAAGTTGAAGAATTACAAGACAGCAGCATCATTTGCCCGACGACTTCTAGAACTTGGACCTAATCCACAAGTGGCCCAGCAGGTAGAGAGAGAGAGAGATCTCTTTGGCTATTCTAACAGTTTATTCAGTTATGATTGGACTATTTGGCGTAATAAGAGTTTTTCCGGACCACATTGTTATATTATATAAGTCCAAAAACCTAAAATCAAAGAGGAATAATACAACAATGTTTCTGTGTGTTGTGGTCTTCTGAAGCAAATCCGTTGATGGACCAATGGTAACGTAAATGTGTTTGGTGTAGAGACAAAATAATAATTAGTGAATGGGGGGGTTGCGTTTTAGCCCTTTCTTTATATCCAAGTGATATAGAATTTACGATAGCTCTAGGCCAAATGCATACAAGAACAATAACCAAACTATGACAGAAACACTCACCATTTTTAGGCTAGTAAGAAGCCATTTTAGTTTTCCCACCTCCTAAAAAAAAACGTGACAATGAACTGGAAGCACATGTCGAGTGAAGCAGTAAAAGAGGTTTCTCATTTTTCATTGCAAGCGGGCGAAATAATAATAACTGTTTTTAAAATAAGGTACAAATTTTCCACATAACTATGAGAAAGTAGAGCAGTTTTTACAATAATTGAATCCCTTTTAATTTTTTTTAATAAATATTTTGGAGTGAACATGATTTAAGGCATGTCATGTTTTATGTTCTGTCCACTTAACTTCGATTATACACATGGCTTGATTTTTTAAGATGATTCCAAAATATATTTTTGGTTTGCTCGGTGTAGTACACAAGTTATACTTGACTATTATAGATAAGTAACGATATATGAAAAGTGTTTGGCTTTACTGCTATCTATTCCACTTTAGGAGTCATGATTGCCTCTTTAATGAGTAATTAATTATTAAATATGGAATTAGTTATTAATTAATTAATACAATTACTAGAATGTTTATAGCACAGGAGTAATTTTAGTAAAAAATTTAAGTGGAAAGAAAACTCTTTGACATTTTTCTCAAGCATTTATGATGCCATTTTGCCTGCTTTATATTTAATAGACGAGGAAGATTCTGGCAGCATGTGAGAAGAATCCTGTTGATACACAACAGTTACATTACGATGAACATAATCCATTTGACATCTGTGCTGCCACCTACAGGCCAATATACAAGTAATATGACTACAGAGTAACATTTTGAACATGTTTAAAGTTTTGGATACAGTAACCTTTATGTCACTGCTATACTGTCTGCTAATTTTGTGTCGAAGTTGGTGCCATTTTTTTGTGAATCTTGTTTTATTGTCATGTCAGTGCGAAGAATTCATGTTCTTTTTGCTGTTGTTTTCAGAGGGAAGCCCGTTATAAAGTGTCCACTCAGTGGGGCATGTTATCAACCAGAGTTCAAAGGTGACGTTTGTAGGGTTACACAGGTAAGCGGATATGACCACCTATCATCAATTTATGATGGTTGCGTACACATAATTTTCCTATTTGATTTGTTTTCAAAATATGAGATTGGTCTAATACAAGTGTCTTTTTTTTCAGGTGACAGAAATTGGTAAAGATTGTATGGGTCTGAGAATCAGCCCGATACAGTTCAGATAGAAAGTTACGGAGGAAGTAAACTTGTTATGATGTTGCAGCTGTTAATGTCGTTTTTGGTTTATGTAAAGAGAACTGTTCACAGTGCTCAATCTCTACTCGAGTTGACGCTTTCTTGGTAATGCGCAATATAAAAGTATCTTAATTTATGTGAATGATAATAGATAAGTAGTACTATGTGCTACTTGTCCAGCCTAATGTCAGCTTGGTATTGCTGAATGTAAAAGAGCCAGTTAGTTTGTAAATAATCTCAGTCTGGGGTTAAAGAGTGTGAAAAGGGCAGGTTCAGTTTGTAAATATGGTATTGTGGAAGTTGTTGAGGAATGTGCAGTCGTGAAGCTGTGTTTTTGT
This sequence comes from Paralvinella palmiformis, assembly GCA_025642065.1. Classification (NCBI taxonomy): domain Eukaryota; kingdom Metazoa; phylum Annelida; class Polychaeta; order Terebellida; family Alvinellidae; genus Paralvinella; species Paralvinella palmiformis. The sequence continues at coordinate 79,245 of JAODUP010000904.1, forward strand.
TGGTGTTAGAAGTATGCAGATAGAGGTTGTATCAGTGAATTATCAACCATTCCTGTTTATATATGATTACTATATATACACCATGTTAATTTATACCTTGGTCATTGTACAGTGAACAAATTCGTGCATACCAAGTGAAATTGAACACAGTTTTGGCAGTATTCTTAATTAAAAGGTTTCTGGACAGATGATAGTGTAGAGCCATCAAATTAACACTAGTAGGATGTCAATCAAAAATAAATAAAAACACTCTGAAATCGAGTTCAGAATGATAATTCTGACAGTTAGGTCTTCGGGACAAAAAAGGTTCTGATGAAAAATTGTAAAACAATTTCTGTAGATTCGTAAATTTTACTTTCCGAGCATCAGCACCATTTTGTATTCTGATTATGTTAAATTGTCAACATCGTCGTGAGCTTGTTCCACAGGATTTGAGATTTTTCATTTTTAATTGACATCCCTAGATATAATATTTTAGCCATGTGAAATGATTAGTGAATGGAATGAAAATAAAAAAAAGTGAGTGTCCATTCATAGTTCAGCGGACACTGCAGTAACTAGGACATAGTTCAGAGGACACCGTGGTAACTAGGACATAGTTCAGCGGACACCGCAGTAACTAGGACATCATTTGTAAAGATGTTTTCACTTGTATTCATTGGACTGTGAAGTTGAAGATTGGTTTGCTGGAGACTAGGAATAAAGAATTAAAACCAATATTCGTTGTGATTAGTGAAGACACAGTTTAGTAAATATTGATTCTCCAACCCTCCCCACCCCCCGATATACTGGAATGGTAAATGTGTGGGTTTAAAAATAGAATTCTTTAACCGAATATCTCATTTTGGAGAGCCATCTGTTTTTTTACAAATATTCTTGAATTTGTTTGGACGTTATTCAGGTAGAACGTGAAGTAGGAATGTCTATGTAATGTTCTCCATAATTAATAAGTATTTATGACATTAAATGAAGTCTAACTGCATTTATAATAATACAGAGGGTTGATAAAATAACGACTAGATTATTCTTGCACAATTATTTTATCTTCCATTGCACAAACAACAAAATACAAACTCTAGCCAATACCTGTGGCATACTGTATAAATCAATCACACCATGCAAGATACCATGACTCGGCAGAATATTACCATGATCATTAAAAAGACTGCATTAAGTAAAAAATAAATAACAAAATATGTATTATTAGCTTGTATCAAGTTTTCATTTGGCAGCAGTCACCTGACAATAGAATGACCCGTCACTAAAACTAATAAACACTTTTACTAACTATAGCACTATTAAAACATCATACAAATCTGTGTGGCAATGAAAAGGTGCTTCGCATTCAATTTCAGATAATATTTGTTATTTTGTATCCTCTCGGACCTGTTTTGTTTCCCAAGTTGAATGCTCTGTTCCATGCAAGATTCTTCAGTGTTTTAGAAATACTTAGAAGGAGTAAACACCTGTTCTTGTGACCAACTGTGTTAAGATACCACCACTGACCTAAAATACTGCTAGAAGTGTTCCTTAATTTAAGTAAACCTTGATCACGAACCGAGACTAGTTTAAAAGACCATCTACAGTAGCTTCAAATGTGGTCTTTTAATACTGATTCCACTTGACTCTCATTTATTTGCTGTACATGTACCATTACTTAGATCTGTGCAAGTATCGTCTGTGACACGGTCCTGGGCTAAATCCCGATCTTCGGTCAATGCCACCTCGAATCCAAACGTCGCTTGTCGATGTTTAAAGCAGTCAAAAATGTCGTACTTCAGTGGAATGTGTCGAAAGACTACAGATGTGAGATAAGACGCTGCAGTGATGAGGAAAAACGTCAATATCACCGTGAACGTCCTGAATGGAAATCGCTGTTCATTCATCTCGCTGTCATAACCCGGGTAGTATATGAGGGCTGGAAGTGCAAGATAGGGTTCACCGGCCATGAAGCGCAGTGAAAACCCAGCCAGGAAACCCAACAATGCACCATACGTGTTGGCTTTGGGTATAAACAACACAGTGACTAACTGTGGGAACATGATGACAAATATGATATCCGCTGCCATAATGAACATGCCATAAATGCTGGTGACAAATATCGCCATCAGTGTAGCAATCATACCAACAACAAGTACAGCCAACCTCTGGATCCAAACCAACTCCCTGTCACTGGCCTACGTAAAAAAAGAAAAAAATGTTTTTAAAATGTTGGCCATCATTTAAAAACAATAAGAAAGTTAATTCACAAAAATCACAGCAATAGACCCATTGCATGATGACGTCAAAAACCAAAACAAACCAGGTGCGCTTTGCATTGTGGGATTTATAGGGGGTCCGCTGAGCGATACTGTGATAATCCCACCATTTGAACCTTAAACGTCAATGTTCCGGATCTGTTATAATCATGCCAAAAAATAACTCCGCCACACCTAGGATGTATGGCTGATATCCCAGGTAAACAACCCACAAACTCAGGTGGGTGTCAGATTCCAACCCACAATCTGGCTTGTAATGCACTGCTTTAGCTACTGAAAAACCCAGTTTGTACTTTGGAGAAAATATTAATAACAGTCCTTTGGTGTGCTAAATATCACCTACTGGAGCACCATGTGATAAACATGTATATTATTATATTTTTTTTAAATCAATAACAAATACTACTATTTCAATGTTGTATATGTGTTATTCTCAAGTTTAAACACTGCTATGTTGGGTGAATTGCAACAGCAGTTAAACTTACCTTACATCGGAGTACCATTTTATAAATATTGTGCGTGAACACCGAAGCAGATGATAAAATGGCACTGTCTATCGATGACATCACAGCTGCAGCCACAGCTGCCAAACCTAAAGAAATATTGAAATATTAAATGCATTTCTACTTCACTAGAAACATGGTCGTGTATAGAACAGTATACATTTAACACACACGCACATACACACAGTTCCCACAGGCAAGGAAATATTACTTTCCAGAAAATTTCCAGACCAAAATTACCATTTTCCAGGACAAAATTTACAAGATTTAAATGTAATAAATTAAGATATATGCAAAAAAGTATACGACGTATTTATTCCATTTATGATTGATTATTGACATTTTTATGGTACAACCTCCTCCTCATCCCTGTAGCCGTCTGATCCACCTTCTTTTAACTAAATTTTAACTAATATGGATATCAAGATTATGCACTGGTACTCTTTTTCTTCTACAATTTTTCTTTTACAGACATAATGTTTATTCGCTGGCTTTTTTGTTCTAAGTGGAATTTTTCACAGGGAATATTTTTTTCCCCGAGACATTTTTTCTGGTTTTGCAAAATTCAAGGACATTTCCAGTGAATTTGTTATTTTCCAGGTTTTCCAGGAACCCTGCACATGGTGAACAGTAAACTTACCAAGAAGGGCAACAGGTCTTGGTGTCAGATATTTAATGGATAATGGCAGTATGAGAGCCGCTTGGCCCGTCTCTAGGGGGGATACTCTAATTGATGTGTGGTTCCAGTCTATGAACGCAATTTAAATATTATATTTTTATTATATATTTCTAATGATAAAATGATGTTCACTAGTACACAAAACACCATAAAAGTGGGTCACTGTTTCATTATCAAGCAGTAAATGGATAAAAGAGAAGATAATCCAAAAAGATAGGTCACATAATCTCAAAATACATGCAATATTTAATGAGAAAGGATTTAATTTATATTGAAAGGAAAAAATTAGTTTATACTCATTTGAGAAATTACCGGTGAATATAGCAGAATGCAAATGACAATGTTTATGAGAAAGTGCTTGAAAATATGTCAACAGTATGTAAACAATAAAAATATATTCCTTTAACTGTAGCTATAATCACCGACATTTCAATACTGGCAAATCCTGGCCATATTTTACCTGTACTAAGAGATGCTATTCCAATAAATATGGATGGTACAGCTAAAATGAATGCTCCCAGTCCACCAGCAATTGATAAGACCTGAGCATATTTCGCAGTCTTCACAGATAGCACACGTTGAAAATATGTCTGCCATGGTATTGTACCAAAGGTCTGAAATGGAGGAGAACAAGCATTAAAAATACACGTTGTTAAGCTTTTCAAATTGTATAATCATATAAATTGTATTTGAAATGATGCACATTGAAACAAATCTTACTCAGGACTCGTAAGAAAACATCTAAATAAGCTCAAAGTAAGCTGACAGTGATTAGATTATAAAATAAAATGATTGTTTATAGTATTGTTGACTAGAGTCAGCTGATATGTCAACTAGAATCAAGAAGCAAACCGAGACTTAGATTTTATTAGAAACTCAGAACAATTCAATACTTTCAGATGGTTAAATAGTCATCAACTGATTTCAACTTCCAAACAGTTTAGTGTTTAAACAAATATTTTTCATAATTTTCTGAGTTTTGATGAATTTCTTTTTTTGATTATTTAGTCTGTTCACTAATAAAATACTAAACACTAAGTTTTTATTAGTAGTGATGGACATGTTAATTGTTTCATGAAATGCTATTTGTGTATAAACAAATTTAAATCAAGCTTTACTCTGAATCCGACTTCAACCACTTCTCGGGACCAGAGGCCTAACTTGTCACTTATCGTGAACGACTTTTTACAAAAGACTGGAACAACAACTGACTATATCAGTATATGTCGTCATGTCACAACAATGATCATTGCCCGTTATAAATTGTGGTTCAAAATTTCCACCCAAACAAAACTATGCTAATGACAGCTTTCTTGTACTAAGGCTGGCCGCAAGTTAAGGCCACTAATCACTGACACAAAACCTGACCTTAACCATGGTGTTTTTAGTTCAGTGTCTGATGTTCTGTCACTCAGCTATGTCACCTACCTCATAATAAAAGTAGGTGGTACGAATAGATTAACAGTAAAAGAAACTAAAAAATTTAAAATACAATAAAAACAAAAAAGATTAAAGAATGTACATGTATATACAATAAACTATTTACCCCAAAAGGCATTACATTTGGTTTATGTCAAAAACTAGGTTATGTCATGGCTTTTGTAACCAATTAATGACGTAGCGCAGAGTATAACATTATCATATTCAAATCCCAATTAACCAATTAGAAGTTTGCACAATTTCTTTGAGAATCCATATGCCCAGGTTAACTAACCTATAAATAAGTTTCTTGGCAAAATGATCAACAAACAAGTCTGGGGATCATGAATTTTGCTTAACATATATAGACTGTTTGCATTCCCAACAAAAATTCGCTGTTCATAACGTTTGGTGTAGCAGAGTCCACACCTAAAGCACACACTCACAGGTCAAACACCAATAAAATTAATTGACCAGACTAAAGCTGTTTATAGGTAGATGAAACATCCCATCGACTTAAGAGAAATCTCGTATCTAGGAAAGAAGCAGTGCTTCAAGAGATTGTTTATTAAATAAAACTAACTGTAAAGTTAACTGGTCAATCCTGTTTATTTTCAATTGATGCTCTATTCTTTGGCAATTACTTTGACTTTATTTACTCTAGACAAGCTGAATGTATGTATGTAATAATTACTTGATGTGTAGGGAGATAAAGCTATTAAACAAAAGGCGTACATTAAGTGATTACACGTCATGTCAGCTAATGACAGGATATTAGGTTATTATTAGTATTATACCAAAACATCATACCATGGCAATAAGCAGATCAATCCAGATGGCTACAGATGAGATCTGGATATTTCCCAACCAGAGATCAGAGTTCATCTCAATAGAAGACACTGCAGGGTGTGTGAACACAAAGGGAACAGCCAGAACCTGGTAGAGGGGGGGAAATACCAGAGACAGCAGTTCGTCTTTGGAAAAAATACCGGTTATGGATACACTTTTGTGCTACTGAGACGAGGTAGTGTTCAGATAATAACACTATAGTTATGGTATGTGCATGACTTATGTTAATTAAGGCATTGTTCTAAGCGAATGCATGCATTAATGTGCAAGTGTGTGCATGTGTCTATGTACAGATGGACCAGAGTACTAACCAGGCCCACCATGATGAAGACTAACTGTATGACATCAGTATAAGCCACTGAGATAACTTGACCAAACATCGTGTATAACACAGCAACACTCGCCGATGTCACCATGGCCAATGTAACATTGAGATTTATCACCACACTGAGGCTAGTACCTGGAACAACAATATACAAAATACTGTAGCCATATTGTTCTAGCAGCTGTCGTTCAGAAATTATTGATTTCATTTTCAATTTCCAGGAATAGCAACCAGCATGTGCTGCCAAATGATGGGCACTCATATCTCTTGGTAAAATTCTAAATGTAACATGCAACTATAACATGGTACTATAACACATGTGTCAAGACACATACACAAACACACACAGACCATAGGATTAAATGTGCCAAAATGTCATATACTGCTGTCCCCTTTTTGGTACAAGAAGCAGTAGGATATAATAGACCAATTCTAAACCCCTAACTCATGTATGTATAGATTTGTGTATGTTTAAATTTATGAATGTATAGATTTCTAGAGGTGTAGATTTTATGGCTGTTTTGGTTTTTGTGCTCTGAGTCAATATTACTTCTTGTCACACACACACACAGTCAGAATCCATTAATCTGGACATTGTTTATCCAACAAATCCACCTTCAGACACATTATTTAGCCAAATTATAAATGACTCTTTAATCCGACAAAATTGTGTTTCATGTTCCAACTCCGACACTTTATTTCGCCAACAGAATGTGACTTTTCAATGTAAAATTACCTCGATAATCCGACAACACAAAAATATTGCTAACTATTACCGCTAGTCCAGTCATGCAAGACACACCGACATGTTGTCAGTAATGGTTAATTAACCCACCCACCCATGATAATTGCTATATGGTAACCAATTAAAAATGTCCTTGACTATACACACGATGCTTCCATTGCCTGTGGTTATCTTGTAGTCAATCATAATCATTCAGGGCTAATGATTGTGTTTGTTAACACAAATGTTTGATCTTTCCAATGAGCAGATCATGAGTTAATCTGATGGACAAAGTGACATGAGAATTTCTATATAATGTCTGTAATTAACAGCCATCAAAATGATCAATTGCTTCAATGCCATTCCTTACGATTGTGCATGGTTATTGCTTTTGGGTTTAAACACGGAGGTAAAAGTTACTTGCTATTAGATTCACTTCTATCACTGTAAAAATAATAACAGAGCAATATGTCAAGTCCAGTGAGAAAATGCTGTCATGTTGATATTTGTGCTGCCCAGAAGCATAACATCTAACTAATTCCGCTAAACAGACTTTTATGTTGGATTTTTATTCTGGTCATTTATTGTCATAATTTTTGAAAATAAATAAATACACCACAAGATTATAAGTGTCGCTGTGGTTCCAATGGATGTTGCATATTATTTTTGTTACATACAACGGCATATCTTTACAATCTAAAAATGTGTGACACAGACTACCGCTATGTCATGGACTCGATATTCCAACATTTGTGTTTATCCAACATATTATCATGTGACAAACCTTGTCGGATTAATGGATTCTGACTGTATATATATATATATATATATATATATATATATATATAAACACACACACATACACACAGAGAGAGAGACATACACACACATACAATAAATGTATATATGTGCTAACCCTACAAATGCATTTGCGCAGGGGATGCACAATAAATATGTGGAATAAATAAATAAAAATATGTATATACCTAGAGCAGCAAGTACTGAGGCAGACCAGAAAATATCACCACATATCCCAGCCATATAAAGCAACGCAACCATCACATTGCCATACTTCTGCTGGAATGGGTCATACATGGTTAGATAATGCTGATCATGCATGCGTCGAGCAAACACGAGGCCACCTAGTGAGTGATAGAATATACATAGCAATCTGGATAAGATCACATTAGAAGACTCCTGACAGAGCTATCAGATAAATAATAATTGCGTGTAATTGGATATAAGTCAAAATTCACTTGTGACATATTTTCAAACCTTTCAGCAATCACTTTGTTAAACCTACACTGCTGTACTTAGAGAAATGGTACTCAGATAGAACATCCAACAGTACACTACCAATAGACTTTAGCTAGAGAGTTGTCTGGTTGTCCTCTAGATTATGGCACCAATTTATTTCAGTTGTATAAACAACTAACATTCGCAAATGCAAATTTTCAAATGTTTTCCAAGGGAAGACCTGACCTTTGACCTATATACCATTATCAATATTAATTTGGGATGACCACTATTACGATTCTGGCTAAATCCATATTGTTTATGGTCAAGGTCTAATTTTTTGGCTAAAAGCCTGACATTTATCTAAGTTAAGGGAGTGTCTAGTACATTGAAGGGCCCTATATAGAAGCCAGATCGAGCTTATTTATTGTATCCGTCCTGACAACAAACCAATAAAAATTGACGTTTTTCTCCAAAACAGTGTTTATGTTAACAGAAATTCCACGACACCAAATTAATTTGCATATATACAGGATCCACATGATCACATGACCTATGACGACATTTCAAGGTGAGTTTAAATATGTTCATAATTCTACTATATATACATTCTCCCATATAAAGTGCTTTAATTTTAAATGGTCTGTGTTTCTGCACTGCATCAGGGACTTCACCATAACAGTCTTAACTAGTTTTATTTTGGGACATCAAAATTCCAAACTGCATAGAAACATAAACAAGATGCATTCATCTGGAACAGGGTGATAGTTAGATAGATCATCCAAATAAACAAACATGGATTGACAGAGGGGACAATAATTTACTTCAATTGTTTTGTGATAAACGTGATGCATAAACATTATTTTTTTTGGTGAGTATGATCTCAGCATAACAAATAAATTGATTGGACAAAGATTCTGCATATGTCCCTTAAATGTCCGGCTGATGACTTATGATCATTATCCCACATATAATGGCGATCTTCAAAGATAGTCTATTAAAGAATTCTGGTCCAGTTTGTGTAATATTAAAAATGCCCCGACAAAGCTGACTCTAAATCAGAATGGTTTGATCTGAGAAATGTTCGTGAATCCTGAAGATTTCTAGTGATGCAATTTGATTCAATTCACGACAGCTGCATGAACTTGAAAGGTGTAGTAATGTTGATGGTAAGATAATTTGCATATATTGTAACAAATACTAGAAAATATGATCATATCATCCCAATTCTTCAAAAACTACATTGGCTACCTATTATACATTTCAAAATTTTGTTAATAACTTTTAAATCTATTAATGAAATGGCGCCAAAATACCTGTGTGAACTGGTGTCCATTAGAAAGTCATCCCGAAAACTCAGGTCATCCAGTCAGATACTATTGCAGATACAAGTGTCTCGGCTCAAGTCATATGGTGATTGTGTGTTTAGTTTTGTGGAATAGATATTAGAAATGTGTCGTCTATTGAAAATTTAAATCTCTTCTAAAAACACACATATTTAAGGTCACTTTCACAGATAAATAATTATTATCTTTGAAATCATTACAGGGTTCTTACAGACATTATTTGGGGTATTATTATATTACATATTATTTGTACAGTGCCTTTGAATGTCTCCTGCTAGTAAGGGCGCTTTATTAAATATACATTACTATCATTATCATCAATTGATGATTACCTATAGTTAATCCAGCACATATTCCAAATGGAGCTAGTGTCCAAGCTAAGCCAGCCGTGGCTATGGACTCGGCTGTTCCATTAATATAACCACCACCCACAGTCGTAGCTGTTTGGAGAAATAAAACACACCATCATTCTTGTGGCGCAGGAAGAAGTCATCCTGGAAATACAGCACACATCTGGTTAAGTCAATAACAACAAAGCTATCATAATACACTGCTAGGTACCCGTCATGGTAAAAATGCCAACAATATTTCCAAGTTTACGCCCTGCCACGAGTGACGCCTCGTGACTTTCTGCTGCATTGTGTAATACGTTCTTCTTGTACCAACGTGTGGCTAGCACTCCCGTAATGAGGATTGCTGCGTAGAACACAAGCAGTAAGAGCAGGCCAGCAACGTCAATCATTAGTGGCTCAGAATCAATATTGTTGCTTTAGTCCGATAATCCTGAAATAGACAGTTTGCAGTACTAATTGATCGACAACATAGATGTGGTAAATTTACGAAGAAATTTCATGCTGTATTTTTAAATGAAATGAATGTCTACTCACTCATAGATGCTGCTCAGACGGTCTATCTTCATCTGATTAGCTTTCATGTTAAGCTTTTAATTGAGCATATTGTGACTCCTAAAATAAATAAATCATTACGACGTGTGGGATTTTTCTTTAAACAACACGTAAAATAAAGTAACACAGAAGCTGGTGTTGGAATTTTCAAATAGTGCTGTTAAAAGACAATTGTCACACAAATATTTATATATTAATAATGGCAATCATTTTTTTACATTCCACAAAACAGATTATAAATGTAGAAACATTGAAGCCACAGATTTAATAACAATCAGTTCCCTTTTCAACTTCATCATCTAGTTGAAATGGATAACATTATACTGTAGGTCCCGGCCATTAAGCCGAGGATGGTTTTCAGGCCTAAAATATCACGATTTATGATATTACTGTCCAATAAGCCGACCTAAAAATCTGAACATTTCCCTGCAGTATTTCGAGGTGAAATTTTGAACACAGAAAATAATTTTGTTTTCATAATTCGTTATTCATACCAATGTCACATGTGTTTTGATACTCATACTGTCAATAGATCAAGGCAAATTATAACCATCGTTTACACAAACTGTTAGCGTATACGTAGGACCTCAAACTTAAATTAAAGTCCTGATTAAACATTCAATGAACCGTAAATGAAGTCAATGACTTAGAAGTAATTAAACATATTGTCTACTGAGCCTTTGATGTTACGTTTTGGTCACTAACGTGGTAATAACCAAGACGATGTTAATTACTGGTATATGAGTTCAGTTAGTAACTAACTCTCTATTAAAAATAAATTAATTAATCAGTAATTATCCTGTTATTAGTATAAATATGGCCAGACAGAATATGTATATGGGGGCACCCTAATGTCTATGCTGCCAAACGAATGAGATACGACGCTCTTGGGTATGGGATGTCTTAGGTACAAGTTGTCTTGTTACCGACGCTGCATTCGTGAAATGCGCTACTGAGTCGAACAACATTCATCCATAATTACAAAAACAGATAATTTCACATATAAATATTGATTTTCATTATAAAGGTATGTATAATTATCATCAACTTGTTTCACTTCTATTTTCACTCCTTGACTGCATGAGTTTAAATCAAAATGACGATTGATGTATGTTTGCATCTAGATCTAGACTAAGTCACCATCGTCTAGACGGCTGCTAACACACTGAAAATATTTTTCCCGATAACTGGATTTCTTGACACTGAAATAGCAATGGCCATTAAGCCGACCCCCCAAAATAAGGGTCAAAATGGTGACACAAAGTCTCGGCTTAATGGCTGGGACCTACGGTATGTGAATCACCCCCTCTATGCTGGTACCTTGCAGATGGTGAGGGGCTTGTGTGTCTCAAGGATTCTGAAAGCTATGCCGACTGGTGCTAAGTTCCCGGCAGGTTCAACAAAGCTGGCCAGGTCCCAGAGGAGTGACATGACGAAACCAATCACCTGGTCCTCCAGGTTGGTCATGGGGCCAACAACCTGTTGCGGAAACTACTACAATAATTACAATGACCACAAGGGGCCCCACAGGGGACTTGAGCCACACACTTGCATGAATGATAAATTCTACAGCTGAAAACAAGTCTGTGAGGAGGGTGGCTTTTATTTAACTTGTTGTTGTTAATGGTTTGGGAAGAGGACTGTAATCTATTTTTTAGGTATATTAATTATATTATGACAATTAGCGGTGTTTTATTTTTAATGGACAAGTGGTGGACTTTATCATTTTGCACCATCTTGAAGATTCCATACAACTGTTTATTTCATAAATGCTCCCAGTAATTGTTTAATCATTTGTTGACTTAAACATAAATATTACCTCGGTGTTTGTGTAGAAAATAAAAAGTTTCTGCAAAATTGCACATATTATTATTATTAATTACAAACCGAAAATTCTATGAATCTGGGTAAAAGGTCTGACCGGGTTATATCCAATTTTGTGTTATAACGGACTGCGGTATAATGGGGCCCTATTGTATTATGAACCATCAGAAACTTGAAATATCTCCATAAAAGCTGACCATCCATGACACTATTATTTATTATCATACATGGCTATAACCCTTATGTCTACAAATGTAAGAAAAACTACATTGGACAGGACAGTCTATATGATTGAATGTTTCAGTATATTATTTTCCTGTCTATTATGATTTAAATAATTTTTCTCTAATATAAATTTTATACATAACTTTTTAACAGGCTTTAATCTATCCAAAAAAAACTTTATGTTTGGTATAATAAATAAATAAATCCAAACGTTTTCTACGATTTTTTTTTCCTTGTCTTGTTATTAATTGCCGGTTGGTATCTGGTATTGCCATCCTAACAGGCACAAGAAGAAACTTCCTGGCCAGATGGAGAAAATCCTGAATAGGATTTACTATTCACTGAAATTATTGATTGCTCACAGTCCCTTCGTTTCAAAATTATGGGGCAATGTAGAAGGCATATTCAGGCTTGATATAAAATAAGGAACTCACAACTTATTTGTAACTGTGGCCTAACAAATTGGACTGATTATAATGATCTTTTAAATGAAAAAATATTTGAAATACAGATGGCTATTTCGTATTATCAAACTCACACTAAAATATAAATTTAATTCATTTCTCACGTATTTATTGGAGACATCAGGATATTCTGGAAAGAACAGGTTATGCCGGATTAACGTAAAGTATTAAAATATAATTTTAATAACCTTATCTACTTTCATCACTGGAAAAAGACTGGTTATATCCAGAGTCGGTGTTTTCTGACCTAGCTGAAAATAGTTCAGATGGATTCTTGTCAGCGGGGTCAAAAGCCATCCAGCCTCTGATTGGCCAGTACTTCGGGAATCTTTGGAATGAAAATGACCATTGTTGTCTTTATTACACAAATTTTGGACATCCGTTGAATCATATACATTTTTTTAGTTAGTAAAATTATTTGGGGCAGTAAAATATTTTTGGGCTAATAACAAATTAACTGGGCATGATGTTATTAACTGTTTCTGGCTGAGAGGCTAGTGTTCAAGGTAAAGAAAATTCTGGCCCTGCCGAAGTATATTGGAATCTAGTGTTTATAATTATATTGAAATTAGTGAACACCATGCAAGTTAACAATAGCTGATAACTAGGCTTACAGTGAAAAATTAGCCAAACCCAGAATTACTATCTGATGTCATAAGTAAGTGCATCCATGTGCTTTTTATTGAGTTTGATGTTATAATTCTAACAGGTCTGCTGGGTTAGTCATACCAAATGGCCATATAATTAAATAAAGTAATATTTGTTGTGGTCCTTTTTGACTGGGAATCTGTTTTCTCAAGTGGATTTGTTCTCATACTAGTCAAATAACAGCACTACACCTTTTGTTTTATTTAAGAAAATATAATTACTGAGCAATTTTCTCTTTTTTCACCAAGTGACCAAAGCACCAGTTTTCAATTGTTCATCACATCAACATAGTTTATTATGCGAGACTACAACTGAGGGGTGTAATTTTCACTACAGGGAGTGATTTGTTTAACCCTGTTCACACCTGGAACATGTGTCCGGGGGGGGGGGGCTTGGTCTAGTCTATACGTAGACATCCCAGAAACACAGATAAGGGTATACCTCTCGTATATATTTAGTCAGTCAGTTCAATGAATCAATTACTCATAATGACAAAGATGGCTGATTTGATTGATTGACTCTTAGAGTTAGAGCCATAAACTTATAAAAGCTACTCGCCTACTTGGTCTCTCAGGCCACCGTCTTGTCTAGATATACTCATATAGTCTAGATCTAGTACTAACTTAATTATTAATTTAATAATATTTACATGATTTAATAATGCAACTGCCGTGAACTGGCAACGCGTTAGAAATCTACGGTCATATAAATCATTGGACGGAAGTAAAATTGTTCATCTTCTTACGCTAAATATGTCTAATAACCGAATGTTTATAAATATTTCCACATGTGACAACGACACACTTTTGGCACGCTGTTGGAAACGATAAAACGTGTATCGATAACATATTTAGAATAACCGTGCTAACATGTATAAATAGTCTGTTCCACGGACATCTTTGGTGGCGCCAGTTCTCTTTCTGTTGGGTGACGATGATATGCTATACCAGAGAACGTCTATACAAGTTCTCTGGCTATACTGAGCAAGTGAGGTCGGAACCATATGGCCAGTAATAATAATGTAATGCTTCATTGTCTGAATACACAAAACATGGTCACAAATCTCTAGCTACAAGATTATAATGCTTCAGCAACCAGATCGCAATACACCACTTTGTTAAGAAGACCGCTTTTTATAAATTACACGTGCTCACAATTACGCATACAAATAATTAAATATCTGAATTATCATTGGGTCCTCCCAACAGCTACTCTTAAAGGACCTAACCCAAAGTGTTTGTGAATTAAGGACATCCTTTTATAACAAGTTAATTAATTACTATGCATTAAAATACACATTAAATTTATTAATTATATTATATCCAAACAGACAAACCATGTGTATGCGCGCACACGTGCAGGTACGCACGCAACAATGCATAGACACCAAACTTTACCAAATATTCATCGACGATTAAAAACTTCCAGAAATCGCAGTTGTTTAATTATTGCAGCAACATTTGTACGTTTGGAAGTGAAAATTCACGCCCCAAAATGGGCAAAATTGAGAAACCACGTATCCCTGTGTGTGATTTTGCTCTGATGTATGTTGTTGTGATGTGGTAAGCAAAGTATGCTTACATTGTAAGATTGGCGTACTTGACTTTTGGATAGAGGCGCCACCTGGTCACAATACTGAAGAAGTGCTGTAACCGTAAAAAAGGAAAATTGAAAATCCAAATTACCACACAAAATTAATTTTTACTCCATCTAATGGACACAAATGCTACAAATGTTAATAGTTGTAATGCAAAAACACTGGATCACACACAACAAAGATAATTTGGCAGCTATTATTGGAATATAACAAATTGTTACAAGCACAGATCTGTGGATAAACAAAGGAGTGATATTAAATAAGCTGCATGGGCTGTCACCATGGAATATCCATCTGAAACTACAATGTTGTAAAGCTAGAATATATGTATCATGAGGGCTGGTTGTGGCTTATTTGTGAACGGTCATTTAGCTCCCTACTCTGCCATTGGAGAACAACACGGACACACGAATATGTCTTTAATGTGGCTTTCATTCACTGAATATAAATAAATTAAGGCAGGACGAAACGGAGATGGTGTAAGGTTTGTGCGGAGCGGCTTTGTTACAGGGGTAAGCTGTTGCTACTTATTTCTATATAGTCCGGTTCTGCTGGCATAAATACCACGTCACTGATATTACTCGTAGAATTGTTTAATTACCGAATACATTATATTACCATTGCATGTGCTAGGCATGCATAAAAGTTATGTTTCCCGATTTTAATATATTAGTATAATTATATATTTCCCAGGTTTTGTTTTGTATGTTGGTGAACCAAATAAACACGAAGAAATAGATTTATGTTGTGATTGTATGCGTGGTCAAACTTTATTCATATTTCGGATTAAATAAATAATAGAACGAATGACAAATGAATTTATTTCCAATCTACGTGAAGATACATATATAACATTAAACGTAACACAATAATAATAGTATGCCAAGAGAATGTAACAAGGAGTTTGGCTAAAAGAATAAAAAATATGACGAGGAACATCAGTAGCATTACAGCCATATACGAACCATGTTATTAGAGATGAGCAATAAAATAAGTATAATTGTTGTATTCATTTATAAAGAGAAAGAAGCAAGAAAGCTCAGTGTGCATCAGTGGTTCTTGTATTTTTCAATATTAATATAAAATATGTGTACTTTTGAGGAAGTCCTCTCTGTACCCATGAACTTGTATGTATTGTGTATTTCTTTTATTGGCATAGTCCTTGTTATTAAAGCATTGGACACTGTGGTCTGTCTCATACTTGGCTGTTTTAGAAAAAAATAACCCCAAATAGTTGGTGACTACTTTGTGGAATTGTTAAGAAACCTTTTATTTTGAGTAATTAGCACATTTTCAACGTGAAACAACTTATTATCGAATGAACAAACCTGTACATATAATATGGTGCTATTATATTATCCAATAATTATGCATGCATTTTTAGGATTATATGTAATAAAGCGACACACCCACATTTTAGCTAAATCACTTCACTGATTCCACACGGAGTTAGTGTACATTGTCTCACGTGGTCAACAAACTGTAATGTTTGTTAACACGCTGAGGGCCTATAAAAGGCATAACTTTTCACTCAGGTTAAAGAAGAACTACGACGCCAGGCAAGTCGGACGTGTTTCGATATGGTTCATATAGGTAGGAAATCAGGCACATGCATAGGTATACGCATATATGTATATATATGTGTAGGTATGGAACATTTTATATTTAGATTAATGTAGTATTTAGTTGTATTTAGATTTAGATTTATGGATGTAGGTCTCAAAGGATGTTTAGATATGCTGATGCTCTGTGCCTGTTGCCTCTTTAAATGTACCCTAAAACGCACATTGCCCGTGCCATTATCTATTTCCATCCAGATTCCTTATTACACCAAAGTAAGATAGTTATGTCGTTATTAAAACATGTTTGAGTGTATTAGCTTTGTTATGTATAATGTAGAATCTATATTGTTGTCCTCTTATGTGGTCTGGCGAAACGACCTATTAATTCATACAATGCTCCTTGATGGATTTATACTCCTGGAGTCGTTTGTTACTCCGGCAGGCATCTCCATGGGTATTAAGCTGCGGACAGAGTTTTCCCCATATTCTGAGTAATTAGGTTACACTGATATAGGAAATTTGTTAAATGTATAGCTATTATAATCCCGACGTGTCATTCGCAGTATCGGAGATCTGCCTGAAATCCGCTGTTCTCAACCATGGGTCAAATAGATCAAGTGGATAGGCGCTTTAATTTAGGTCAGCATCTGAGGCGTCGAAGTGTTTTATATATAGGTTTCTTTTGGACCACAGAAAATTACTGTTAAATGTAAACTGTTGTGTCAAAATAGTTATGATATTTATGTACCAAGTCATCATTGCACCACACGCACATGTTGTTTGCTGCGAGTTGTGGTATCAAATGGTATGTTTTTACGTGCTTCCGCGTTGTGTACGTAGCCTGCATCTAGCCGCTTTCCTGTGGGCGTGACATATTTGTCGCGTACAAAAAACGAATTAGTAGAAGAAATCACTGAATGAGCTGACCTGCCATCTTCACCCTTTGGATATGATAGCTTCACCAGCAAGAGCAGCATTGTACAAGATCGATGGAACAATGACAGGCAATCTATATGGAAAAGGCTGCTTTGTTCATTTGCAGAACAGCAGTCGCAGAAAACTCCGATTTAAAGATGGAAAGGGAGATCCAAAGGGTTTTGTATTATTTCTTATATCAAATGGGCTGCATAAGTAATTAATAGATCGTTACCGTGGAAATCGGCTCCATGTTTTGTTTCACCTGTGTAGTATTTATTATGATTATCATTTCATATTTGTTAATTTCTTACGTACAGGCACATCATGTGGTGGACTGATAAGTGACATTTTGAAAGATTTACTCAGGACCACATGTCGCATTGAAATGCAGGTCTTTGTCGTGTTTGGTAAACTCCTGTCTGGCCCCTGGATGCATCACTTCTATACCTCTTCGCAGTCAGAAATAAGTCAAGTAGATGCAATTAGCGAGATTCGTGGTATGCTACATGGACTGCGTGATTTAATTAGCGGTCCAATGAGCTTATTCCGGATGAAGGCAGACTTCTTTGGTCCTAATCTGAACAGCAGTGACAGAATTCTCATAGCACTGAGAGAGTTGTCTTCAGATGGGATTGAGCTCTTCACTCAGATGATGAAGGGTATCTTTCAGTCAACTGTTCAGGTTCTCGAGCGGCAGTACAGGAAATATTTTAATCTCACCATAGCTAATAAACAGAGAGGAAGCCGTATCTGCACGATCGCATAATATAGATGCCTAAGATGTGATGGGATTCTTTAGTGTTCCAAATTCGTTACCTCTCCAGCAAGATGAGGTCAAAGAAAAATAGGAGCATGGATTATCTAGATAATTTGTCTTACAGCCAGCGTGAACATGTGATACAATTTGTTGTACCTATTACATGCCAGAAGAGACAGAAAAAAGAAAGCGCCACCTGGATCTACAATTAGAAATGGCTGCCAGACAGGCCAAAAACAAGAACGCCGAAGAAAAGTGCAAGCTGCAGAAGAAGCTTCAGAAGCTAGATCCTGGAGATTTGACTGCCCAATTCCTTGTGCAGCGTCTGGAGAATTGCTCTGTTGTTGGTCAGTTCTTATGCCATGTTTGGACGGTGAATGGTAGCTTCCAAACATACAATCGAAAAATAGAAAAACTCAAGGTTAATCAGTATTACAAATCAGTGCTATATCTTTAATTTAATATAGAAGTTTGTAATTAATTTTTTTAAATTGAAACGAGCGGCTCGTCATACCGAAGTAGGAACTATGTTTTATTGGGTAGGCCGAAAATAGGGATGAGGCTTTCTATGTTATGTCATGGGATCTTATTGATTTATTATATCTTGGTTTTCAATGATCGATGGATGTTTTTTTTTATTGCTTTATATTCGTTTTGAACGGATATAAAACAAAATAATGCCACAAAATAGGATAATAACTGAATATTACATTGCCACGACCTTCATCTATGCCTTAATAGACCGAAAATAAGATTTAGAAAGGTACACACGAATCTAACTCTTATGGTGGACCGAGGGCCGGGGCCCCGACCGGGTGTCGGCGGCACATGTGGCTGCTCTGGATCCAGGACTGCACTTGTTATAGCTAATTCCTCACAACTAATACTGTCTGTGATCTCTTCAAGGTTGTAGGGAATTATATCCCTGAGAATGTCAAAACTTTCGTTGGAATCTGACATTATTTCAGTCAACTAGTCAGAACGCTTGTAAACAAAGCTGTGGCACTACGTGATGTTTGGCAAAGATGACGTCACATGATAATCTCTAGCCGGCGTAGTACATACTAACAATGGCTCGTGAAAGTTTCGTGAATTAACGATTTATGGAATATTTTAATGGAAATATGATAGCTGGTGGTTAGAAGTGTGGTAGTGTATCTATAAAATAGTTGTTTGCTACGTTATATTTACTTCAAAATATGAAATTTCTTTTCCCGTGACCTTTAACACTAATTGACATTTAACTTTCTTTTCGTCTTGAGACCGGATATACGGGATATAGAGGCATTGCCTGATTATTTATTCAGGTCTTGACTGATACATATACACTTTATTTACATAGCCCTCATGACAAATTGTATCCAACCTGGACTTAAAACTGTTTGTTGACTGGCTTTCAATGACTTCAGCTGGGAGCGAGTTCCAATCGTTCACAACTCTCTGACTGAAAACTGACTGCCGACTTCCCAATCTGGCGTTTTTTATTTTACTATCTTCTGGCGACTGATGCAGCACCTAGTTCGAAGAATATAGCTATATCTATTCTATCGATTCCATTTAATATTTTGTAAGTCTGAATCATGTCCCCTCGTCTCCTACGGTGTTGTAATGATGGAAATTTTAGGGCTCTTAGTATGGTAGATGGCTTATCTCTGGAATGAGTTTGGTGTCCCGTCTCTGAATTTTTTCTATATCAACACTGTCACGTCTAAATTTTGGATGTCAGATTAAATTAACATATTCTAATATATGTGGTCGGATCATAGTTGTGAAGAGTCTAGGCATGGTGACATTATCCAGGCATGTAAAAGTTGCTCTTTTGCTACTGCCTTAGAGACATCGTCATGGAATTTTAGTACCTCGTCAATATATACCACCAAGCATCCTTTCTGGTTTCTTCTAATAACTGTGAGTTCATCTGATATGTTAGTCTCTGATTTGAGCTGCCTAGATGGAAGCTCTTACACTTGGCTTGGTTGAACACCAGTTGCCACTTGTTCGACCATTCCACAATGTTGTCAAGGTCCTGCAGCAGGACATCGCGATTTGCTATTGTCCTAATTTCACGGAACAGCTTTGTGTCGTCAGCAAATATTTTTGCTGTACTGCTGACTACAGCTGGCAGGTCATTTAAAAAAATGACGAACAAGATCGAACATAACACACTTCCTTGAGGTATTATTCCGCTCAGGATATCTACCCATGATGACAGCTTTCCATTTACAACTACTCTTTGCCTTCATCCAGATAAAAAAATCTCGTATCCACTCCAGTAATTTACCGGTTACACCATACGGTTTCAATTTCCCCAATAACCTTTGGTGAGGGACAGTATCAAAAGCTTTTATTTTATTTTTAATGAACAGTATAACATGTATAAGTGGTTATTTTCAAGCATGTGTTTGACTTTATAACTAACAGAAATATTTTTCGATACATTTTTACAAACAGCGTTAATATGATTAGGCTATGCCAGTTTTTTCATCTAGCAAGACTCCTAGGAACTTAGTAACTTCTAATCTACTGACTTCTAATCTACCAACCTTGAGTTTATAATCATTCAGATAAGGCATGCTATGAAAAAAAAAATATTTTATTTTAATATTCAGAAATAATTTGTTAACTTTAAATCATCGTATCATTTGTTTTAATTAGTTGATGAACACATTATTAACCTCTGTTATACTCGGCAAACAATATATATTTTATTTTATTTGAAATATTTGCCAGATCATTGATCTAGAGGAAAAATAAAGTAGGTCCCAAAATACAACCTTTTGGAATTCCACATAGCGTAGTTCTATAATCTGGACAAATATAATCACAGAAAACAAATTGCTTTCTGTTAGTTAACTATTTTTTTAATCCGGCTTGAAGCAATACATCAGACACCAGAATGGCATAGTTTCTTAACCAGAGTGATCTATGGTATCAAATGCTTTCTTCAAATAAATAACAACACCAGTTGTTACCAAATTATTATCTAAATTGCTATAGTTTCTGATGAAAAACTAAGGCGTTGTCAACATAAATCTTATTGGACTATTGAAGCTATACTTCATAAACTCTGGTCACGATATGAAAATGGCGAGAATTCAGCTCTACATGCAATTTTCGAGCAGCTGCTCGTTTGTATGAACAAAGTGTGTAAATTGACTATATTTATTTTGTTATTTTGTGATAAAGTGTGGGTATATATAATGCAAATGTGTATATAATAGGAATATAATACGTATATGCATAGGGCATAATA
The DNA here is from genome assembly GCA_025642065.1 of Paralvinella palmiformis. Taxonomy (NCBI): domain Eukaryota; kingdom Metazoa; phylum Annelida; class Polychaeta; order Terebellida; family Alvinellidae; genus Paralvinella; species Paralvinella palmiformis. Next base: position 100,737 of record JAODUP010000904.1, read on the forward strand.
TGTATATGTGGATATAATGTTTATATGTTGATATTCAAATTATGCAAATTATGTGATGGAGAACTATATGTGCATGCATTTATATCATTTTATTTAAATCACTGCAAAAAAATCATGCATTTCGATATAAATGTTTTAAAAGTTTGTTTCATTTAATTTTTATGATTATTGTATTTATTTATATATTTTTTTTTTTTAAAGATGTGATTTACCAATTAAGTTGCAGTACACATATTTTACAGATTTCAAAACCATGTAGTCTAATAAGTCATACTGATCAGTGAGAATTTCCCCCAAATCCATAGTTCGAATGATCCTGGGAGATCAACACAATAGAAGGTATTAAATGAAGCCACTCTGCTTCAATGTTGTTCTAGAGTCAGATCTAAAAGATGTGACTTGAAGTCACTGACTTCAAGCGCCAAATCACCTTACATAGTCATCCTGGCTAAACACCAGGTAAATAAACAATAAATCAATAATCCCCCAAATGCATAGAAAAGATGTGGCTTCACGTGTAAGATAATATGACATGTGAAGTCAAATTTTGCATGCAAGGGATTACCGAGTTAATGTTTCAGTACTTGGTGTCTAGCCAGCAAGGGTATATAAGGTGAGCATTCGCTGGAACCCACTTTCCGATTGTCTGAAATCGTACTTGGACGAAATTGGAAAGAACGTTGCCACAAAAGTAACTTTGCTGTGAAACAAATGCGGATCATTATCTACAGCGAATGAAACCCATTGTTATAGCCTTCGACAGAGTGCAGAGTGACAGTTTCGAGATTAGTGATGGGGTCCATGTGTGGTAGAAACTTCAGGATGATTTGAAAGAATCAAACAGTGATGAAGAAGTTGGTGAGCCGCACCAAACAAGTTCTGACACCTGCTCACTTCCTGGCAAACATTCTAGATCCAAAGTACTAAGGCAAGTATCTGTCAGATGAGGAAGTAGACACAGAACTGGCCTTGCAGTGAGCGTTACGTAACATATCTACCATCTGTGATCAACATGAGAGCACAGACAGGGCCGGTCAAACCGTACGGGTTCAAGGAAGACACGGTCGCCTCGGAATCCTCCCACACAGGGTGGCAATCACAGGCAAGTCGCCTAAGTGATGACATACTGCTTGTATGCAAATCACTACTAACTGCAGTTCGAACTTGTATAGCCGAAAATACGAAACTGACTCGGCACCGAAAAAGCAGGGAAACTTTATGTCTTTATGTACAAATTGTTGAACAGTAACAAGCAATGTTTGTTGACACTTAAGACATGTTATGCAGTTTGCTTACCTATAAAACTTGGCATGCTGTTTTGGACATTGGCAAGTAAACACATAAGGACATACCGTTTGTGACAATGAGTATACATTGTTTCTGTTTAATAAAAGTATTTAAATACTATTTTGTTGCCTCATTTCAAGACGTTCGAGGTATTTCCTCTCAGAATACACTGAAGCTTCCAAATTGTTTATATTATAGGGTGCAAGCATTCAATTCAGAAGTTCCAAATGAACGTAAAAACTAAAAAAAAAATCTGATTAAAATTTTGTAAATACTATTTAAAAAAAATGTAAATCCCAATTTTTATTATTTTTAAATCATGATTTTTTCAACTCTGGTACATATATCAATTGTAATTAAAGACACATTCACTGGAACTAAGAATCTCCCCTTATGTTTTTACACTCGAGTCTCTTCCCATTCATCTTTCTGATCAAGGGATCATCATAATTGCAATTGTTGATGACAATAAAGAGAATAGTTACCAAAGGAAAAAAATTGGAAAAAGAAGCCACTGATTAAAGAAGTCATAATATATACATGTAGATAACTATTTCTTGAGATGACAGACGAGTAATGAATAAAGAGAACACTTAGCAAGCAGATCTCGGATGATAGTTTTGAGTAATTAAGAAACTGAATCCCTACAAATAGTGCTGATAACTATCTGTGCATATCATAAAACTATTTGGACAACCATGGAGATAATAACAAATAACAGAGGTGGTGTAAAAGTGTTCAAACCGGAGGGAATGTTCCCAGAGTAGAGGTTCGATGGTGTAAAGGGGTAAAAGACCGGAGGGGGTATAGACTGGATCCCAGTAATAACGATCCAGGCCAACCCCCCAACCCCTGCACATTTGCCCCGTTGCTTATTCAGAATCCGGTCATTTGGCCCTCCGCTCAATGTTTCTGCTGTAGATGGAACTCTGCGACTCAGTGACATTGGTAATCCCCCCCCCCCCCCAAGAAGCGAGTACGTCGTCACAGTAAACATATACCATTATTGTTATTTCACACTAAAAAAGTAAATGTCCAGCAACACTACACGTCTATGAAGTCCAGCTCTGGTGTCTCTATGTGTAGATGTCGTTGAACAAATACCAGCTTGTTTAATTGTATTTCAAATTGATAATTCGAATCTAACATTGCTGGCCAGCACACATCGCCTGATATCCATTAGATCATTTCTTAAATAAGTCAGCTGTTCGGCGTTGGCATATCTGAAAGTTGTTTCATCTTTGACTTCGCTTCATTACCTTCGGAGGTCGTTCGGCCCATTTAGCCTACCCTGTGCACAAAAATGGCCGTAAAACATCAATCATCATCATCATCATCATCAAAGAGACCTGACAATGTCAAACTTTATTCACTACAAGCTGGTAAATATAGAGTTTGTATAATATATTGCTCTAGATACAGCAACTGATAAATAGCTATAAATAGGGCTACTTAGGTAATCAACATAACGGAAGTAAACACCAGGTGGCTGTGCCCAATAGGCGACAGCCAGGGGTCTCTACACCAAATTTCAATTAGACATTAACATAAAGATTCTCACTTGGTCTGACTTGGGTGTTTTACTCCCAGGCACTATGGCCGTAGGTGATTCGCTTTTTGTTGCTTGGCGGCTTAGGGACTGGTGAGACATTATACACATGTCTCAGCATTAAAAGTCGTAACTCTGGATTCAATCCCCCTCTGAAGAATCGTCCAGAGTTTGAATTCACGTTTCGAGATTCTCTGTGCCAGCTAGTGCCTTATTCCACACGGTCAACACCCCCACCCCGCACACACATACACAGAATAACATGTTAAATACCAGTGTACCGATTACACAATGAAACAGGTGTGACAAACAATAACATCGTGTCCAACGGACGACAGCAGCTCTGACTACGAAAATGTACCCCTTCGTAAAATATTACATCAAAAACTCATATGATGAATGGCATATGTTAAAGTGTAAGCTGAGGTATTTCTGTCTATCTGGCTGACGTCAATGTGTAGGTTCTGTGTGTGCATGTATCACCATCAGCCAGCAACGCGGACATCAAAAAGGAAAACAAAAACAATATATATATATATATATATATATATATATATAGTGGTAAGTTGTACTTTTCTCAAGCCTGACTAGCTCGAGGAAAACAATCTGGACAAAAAGAGTTGCTGCATGTTACTCGGCTTTGATAAGAACTAAAAATATTTGCCTTCATAAGATTTTTGAAGGAGACATGTTCTGAGGCAGTGTATGAAACCGTTTGTTCCATATTTTGGGAATAGCATACAGCGGCAATTTATTGGCAAAGTGGGTTTTGCACCTGCATGGTTTCACACAAGAGGTCTGATTGCCTATAGTTGCTCGCGAGTTGGGAATGTCATGGTTAAATCTGAACATTTGCTCAGAATTTTGCTTTACTGATGGTCCGAATTGCGCGTTTCTGAAGTAACGCTGTACGGTGTAGTGTTTTGAGATTATGATTTCCCCATGCCAATATTCCACAATACATATGAGAATGTACCTGTGAAAAATACAAGTTCTCAAGCAGACCTTTGGTAATATGTTTTTTACTTGTTTGATTGAGAACAAGGCGCTGGATATTCGCTTGTTTACATGGGCGATATGATATTTCCAACTAAGATTTTCATCTATGAAGATGCCCAAGAATTTTACTGATTTTTCTTCGCAATCGTTCCCTATTATTTTTAATATATTATTATTAATTGCAACACTTAACCTTGTGAAATTGCATTGTTGTTGATGGGGTCTAATAACGATATAATTAGTTTTTGTTTGATTTAGAGATAATCTGTTTGCGCAAAACCAATGGAACAATTGGTTAACTGTTTCATTTGCTTCCAGAAATAACGCTTGTAAGTTGGAGTTCGACATGCACAGTGTGCATGGTGTCATCAGCAAATGACAATATATTACCATTACATGAATTTGGTATATCGTTCACATAAATGAGATACAACAAAGGACCGAGAATAGAGCCTTGAGGGACACCATATTGTATATTGAGAAGGTTGGAGCTAAGACCATCAGTGTCTACAAATTGACTTCTATTTGATAAGTAACTATTAAACCAATCATTAGCATTTCCACGTATTCCATACCGTGGTCTAGCGGTAGCGTGTTGGGCCACATATCAATACCACCTGGGTTCCAATCTCAGAGTTGGCATATCTGAAAGGTTGTTTCATCTTTGACTTCGCCTCATTACCTTTGGAGGTCGCTCGGCCCATTTAGCCTACAATACGCACAAAAGTGGTAAAACATCAATCATGATCATCATCCACGTATTCCATAAGTGTTTAGCTTATTTAAAAGTATTTCATGGCTGATGACGTCAAAAGCTTTGGACAGATCACAAAAGATAGCCAGAGTAATTTCGGGTCTTGGCTTATTATTAGATTCGGCACAATAATTTAGAAGCTGAATGATTGGGTGTATAGTGGAATGCTTGGGGCGAAAGCCGTATTGGTGCTATTCGCCTATTGGTGGTCGAAACTATAGTCGTATAGACGGGTTTACCTCACAAATTATATGATGAATGTTATATCTTAGAGTGTAAGCGGGTGTATTTAATTACCACGGCATATACATGTCAAATCCACTCAATAATATTATAATGAATAGAATGGCAGTACTTCACAATATCTAATAAGCAGAATAACTAATGAAAATATAAATATCATGTCCACTCGACATATTCCAAGGAGACCCAGCGATGCATTGCAACCTGAACCTGTCAAGTGTAGATTTAGATATATTTGTTTTTTACTGAATTATTGAATCTAGCGCGAATAAAACGATGCATACAGTTACGTGGAACAAGAAGATTGTGATAACTGTATGCACAGTGATTGTCATCCTTTTTATGACGTTAATTTTCAACCGTAAATCACAACCCCCTCGGTCTCGGACAGGAATGTTGAAAAATGGACACAGTTATTCCTTCAGCCCCACAATAGTGGGAGTAGATCCAGCAATCATTGATAGACCACTTCAGGAGAAAAATAGGATCAGGACATTTGCGCTAAAACGAGATGGTTTTTATATTAGTGGACAAAAGACGCGCATCCTGAGCGGTGCCGTACATTATTTTCGAATTGTTCCGGAGTATTGGTTGGATCGCTTGATTAGGCTGAAATCGGCAGGATTAAACACAGTTGAAACGTAATGATTAGATCTAGTCTAGTCTAGATCTATACATATAGCTTTCATAATATACTTAGTTATCTATTGAGCTACTAAAAATAGTAAAATATTACTTCGGTGTGATTATGGATTATTTGCCCTCTGTTGCATTCGTCCTGGATGTATATATATATATATATATATAATTATATAGAGTCTAGACTATTTGCCCTTTATTGTTATTATCCCCTTATAAAGGGGGCGATTTGCCTTGTTGTGCTATATAATAAAATTAGATAGTTATAAGTTGGTGATGTTAGTGACAAACGGCTAGATAATCGTTCAAGTATAAACTTGGACCATATCACATGTGTCAGCATGATTAATTATGTATATATGTAGAACCCACTATATGACTATGATATAAAGTTTAAATTATTTACAATATTCAGTTCTATATTGTTTTCAATACAGAACTGAATATTGTAAATATTTCAATATTTGGTAGTAAATTTTAGTTTATTTGTATTATTCTGATAGGTATGAAAAAAATGTTAGTGTAAATTTTTTCCGGAAATATTAATATAAAATTCAAAAATATTATTAAAATATTATTAATTATAGTTGTATTATAATATAAAACAATGGTGAAAGTAAGTTGTATTATAAAACAACGGTGAAAGTAAAACAAAGGTGATGATTCTTGACAGTGAATATAAACGGGGCAAAACTAATTGACACGTGAATAAAATCAAGGGTGAATAGTCCAGTTCCCCTTCATTGTACAAAAGGTTGTACTTTAATATTATTTTGGTAGATGACATAATAGATTTCTAAGTGTCTTTGTCTGGCATGTAGGATGTTTTGGCCATGGCCATGCATCCCTGGATGTTTTTGCCATAGACAATATTCATGGTGGACGTTTTTAGGTATATCATATTATATAAATGTACATAATACAATTTACAGTGATATTTTTAAGTGTAAATTGTAAATACAGATAATTTTAAAGTACTTAATTCCATATTTAAAATATTTGATCCATTTCAGTTATGTAAAATATATTTAATTTAATCATTAAAAAACAGTTCTTTGTAATTTTAAGTGGTATCAAGAGTATGTCATTAAATTTGAAACTCAGACTCTGAAATACAAAGGGGTTTGCTGTTAAAAAGATTCTCTGAAGAGACATTAGAAGAATTTGGCCGAAGTGATGATTGCAGTTAAAGTTTGTCACTAAATGATATGTCTTTAAAGAGCCTGATGTAATAATCACCAAATTTTATAGTGCCAATATTCTTGAAAAAGAATCAAGCTCAGTGGTGCACCTAGTACAGGGGTTGGGCAAACTCATAGTCCAGGTACGATGCAACGTTCATCAACAGAAATATGATATCAATAAACCATCTAAATCAAACGGAATTATTTTTTTGCTATGCCAAAATGTCCACTCTGAATATCCTTGTGGCTAAAACATCCAGGGGTGCATGGCCATGGCCAAAACGTCTGTGGTCAAATTATCTGTCTACCTGTTATCTGTGATATTAATATTTTACGAATGTGTGCATTGACTGCATCCAGATGTAATTACTGCAGTGAATTTTGATGTTGTTTAATAAATTTTAGAATTATATTTAATATCTAATTGAGCTGATAACTGATGGCTTTATCATTGTTTAATAACACCAAATTAAGCACAAATGCTTGGCTTTGTCGTTCGGGGAGAATCCTCAGGCTGTCGCTTATTCGGCACAGCCTCTATGCTGGAGTGGTTGAGAAACCTCCTCCCCCACCACTCACAGGGGAGCAGTACAGTTCGAGCCAAAATACCCTGAGGGTGGTCACTGCCAGAGTGTTTTACATCCTCAGGTTTTTTTAACATCCCCCTTTATTTTATTCAGGGGAGAAGGCAGCGCCATTTAACGTGGTCAGCCACCACGATGTTGTGAGCCAAGAAATTAATCCCTGGAAAAGTTTCGACCTCTTACGGGGTTCGAAACTGTGACCGTTGACACCAAGTGCCTGGTGCTTAACCACTAGGCCACTGGAGCTCAATTGCCTGTAAAAAGCTGAATATGTCCAGTATATATTATTAATATATATATATATATTAACTTTTAGCCAAATAAGTTGCAGTAGATGATTAATTGTTGCTTTATTGATTTTGGGTATGAACTGGTGTGGAATATATACAAATTTTCCCCTGGCATAATTGTACATAGCATTTCTATTTGTATTAGCTATTTGTGCATGAAACAATACCTTTTAATTGAATAGATTTTAATTGAATAAAAAATTAAATGGTACAAACAGGGTTGGAAGGTAATTAATAATATGTGACATTTATATAGTGCCCTATTCAGCTAGATAGTTGCTCTAAGGCACTTTACAATATTATTATCCCTGACTCAGACCTGTTTCCACCCAGCACACATCTCAACTCCCAAGGGAGCATACAACGCATGCTGCCATTATAGGCGCAAAGCGTTACTCAAACACATAGCCATTGCGTCCTGTCAGGTACTAATTTTTTATGGATGAGTGAACCAGTCGCCACATGACAGCATTGCAGCTCACGGAGCCTCAAACCTGCTATGAGTCCTACACTCTAACTAACTGCGCTATCACAGCAGATTTAAAATTAGAATTAATAATAATGCATATTTAATAAAGTGCCCTTACTAGTGGGAGCCATTCAAACGCTCTGTACAAATAATATGTAATATAATAATACCCCAAATAATGTGTCTGTAAAAACCGTGTAAGTGATTTAAAAGATAATACCATTTGACTTGAGCCAAGACACTGGCACCTGCTATAGTATCTGACTGGATGACCTGAGTTTTCGGGATGACTTTCTAATGGACACCAGTTCACACAGGACTAGTAACTTGGAAAATATACTAGTCCTGGGAGTAATTCACTGGTTCGGACTACTGCAAATAAAGTTATTGGTAGCTGATCCAAAAGAGCATCTGGGTTCAACTGCTGAAGTCTGGAGGAACCTAAGTTTGGGTCAGTTTCTGTTTTGGTTGTGAGTTTTTAAGATTTGAGTTCAAAAGCAAGTTTCTTAGGCTATCTAGTGGTTTCGACTTTCAAATCCACGTATTTCATACTAAACTGTCACGTATTTGACCATGGTGCAAAAAGAAAGTAGGCTTCAGTGCATAACAAGCCAAATGGCTGTGCGTACTCCTGTTCATGGAAACGATAGTTTAACCAGAAACAGGAGTGGGCCAGAAACCGAATGAGCAAGTATGATGAATATACAGTGAAAATGTCCAAATATGGGAAGCCTCCATGACACAACAATGGTATGCTACTGCTAGTAGTGAATAAAACTACATATGGAACATTTTGGCAGTTAACTGATCACCTTAATATCTCCTTACCTAATGCAATGTTACCTGAATATAATAGACTGTTGAAGCAACTGAGTGCAGTTGAATTTGGTACTGTCTGATTTTGTTATGTGGCCTGTAGCAAATCATTTAGGTGAATGTGTAATAATATTTGTGTCATATTCTCAGTTTATTGCTGTGATATATATATATATATATATATATAAAATATACAAAGATATCATACATTTGTTTTATGTGATATAATAATGTTCACATACTCTGGTTACCTCTGTTGTCTAACTGGTATTGTGTCGGACCACAGATCACTACCACCTGAGTTCGAATCTCGGTGTGGGCAAATATGAAGGGTGTTTTTCATCTTTGACTTTGCTTCATTACCTTTGGAGGTCACTCAACCCATTTAGCCTACCATGTGACAAAAGTGGCCGTACTAGAAATAATTCTCCCTGTCACAACTAATCAACACTTCTGATGAATGAACACTCACTCAAACATACACACATGAACACAAAGGTTATGTTATGTATAGCGACAGAATCTCAGCTGGGTGAGGTTATTTACTAATGATTGGATGTATTTTATCAGTATAATTGAAATTAAAAAATATCACATACGCGATTCAGATAAGGACCTATATAGAACAACTATCCTAATGGGCTAAAGCTGCAGAAATACTTCATTATGATATAGGTCTGTGAATATATATATATATATATATATATATATATATAGGTTTACGAGTGTATGCATAAATTCAACTATGTATTGATTTAAAATTTTGTATAGATTAATGGAGGTACAGCTTTTAAAGGATGTATAGGTTTTGAGGCCAAAGTGCCAACGTATATATGTATCCTAAAACACACACAGACACACAGATTTGTATTGCTCACATATTTCAACAGTCTTCTTACATTCTGTTCCTTTGACATTATACAGCCTGTTTAGCCTACCATGTGCACAAATTTGTCTGTAAAACACCAATCCTCCTCCTCTGACATTATATGTTATAACATAAGCTAGCTTATTGTGCTAAACATTCTCTGATTCGAATTTATCCATGACACACTATAGAGTCAAGGTTGAACATCCATACTCTGATGATCACCTGTTGATTGAACTTAAAATCTCAACTTAGGTAAAAATCTTAAAGCTATTTGGCTTTGTAGGTTTGGAGTTTTCAGGGAACTGAAGGGGCCACATATACTACGATAAATCCTAACCGTGTAACCTATCATGTCACCTGAGTCAAGGTATTGGTTGTAACAGTACTACACAAAAGCTAATTAAAAACAGGATGTTAATGAATGGATGCGTATAACCACAATTTTATTGTTATCTTTTTGACCCGCAATGGACATGCCTATGATTAGCCGAAGGTTTATATACTGCCACGTGAGAAATATTATTAACTATTCAAAACTCAATTCTAGTTTTAAGTCATCTCGTATATTTTAGGTACGTTCCTTGGAACCGACATGAAGAAATCAAAGGTCGCTTCAACTTCAAAGGCATTTTGGACATCAGGTTGGTGAAATTGTTGATCTGTGCACGCCATTTATGGCTATGTGGGATTAATATCACAATTGATGCATATTATAACTACATGGCCATTATTATTTTAAATAATAACCAAATCTGAAACCTTGAAAACATGTCTAATTAAAGGACCATTGATCATGTTCATCATTTTCACAAGCGTACAAATTCTATGCAGACAGGTTATGATGCTTAAGTGGCCTTTAAGTGCTCACTCACCTGCAGTCGCACTGCAGGACAGGTAAAAACTTACAAAATGGCTACCGGCACCACCTGTTGAATACAATTTGTATGCCAGTGATGTGTCAGAAGGGTGCTGTGTTGGCAAAACCTAGAAACATAATCATCATTTTCAATATTTTTAATTGTTCACCTTCTGGGGGGGAGGGTTGAATGTGTATATATTGTACACCTGTAAAAATAATGATAGTTAGGGATGGCCTTTAAAGTAGTTTTAGATGGCAAATTCTTTTCAGAAATTGACATTAGGCCAAGATCCTTTGACAATCTGTGATTCCAGATGTGTTTTATATAAAAACAATTAAAAGTAATGGCCCAATGTTTTAGAGGGTGGGGTGCCTTGCTCGTGATCACAGTTGAAAGATATTGCTCGTGTTTGATGTCATATGTATAAATGTGGTCTAGTTAAGTGAAATTCAGGTTCGGTGAATGACGCTATAAAAAGATTTGTTTTGTCTGAGTTTTGATAATTATATCCCAATCTTATTAGCTATAGCCAAACCTAATTGCTCAATAATGTGTTTTTTTCTATTACAGAAGATTCATCACACTGGCTCAAGATCTGGGTCTATATGTTATTCTAAGACCTGGACCATACATTTGTTCAGAATGGGAGTTTGGTGGCATGCCGAGGTACTAGGATGTAATTTATGCAATCAGTAAACTGTTCCTAATATTAATTTGTGAAGATAGCGAGATGTTGTTAAAATGTGGATTTAATGTTTTGTCAACAATTAGCAGTTGAAACTTAGTGCAACATTTGAATGTATCTCAGTGGAAGTGATTTATCCACGTGTATGTTTCGTTTTCTGTGATATTAGTTTAACGTCTGTAATAATGTTTTAGAAACAAGATAATTAATTCACTTGTACCTTTGTCTATCATTTTTTTTAAACTAAATGGTTTGTTTGTGTATTATGCAATTAATCCTCTCTTGTGTTAATCAGTAATTAATAATGTAAATGTGCATTCTAATAAGGCTTTAAGATTACTTCAGCAAGTTAGTCCTTTTTAGTTGCTACTTTTGACATGCACATGGATATTCTAAAACTTCATTCTGTTCAGAACTGCTTAGCTGGGGTCGTCCTGGGTTTTCTCATTCTGTGCCACTCCTGAAATCACTTCTTTGGCTCCCTGTTCAATCTTGCATCATTTTCAAACTCTGCACCAATGCCTATCAAACCCTTTCTTCTGGAGAACCTTCATACCTATTTTCCATGCTTTCTCTAGCACCCAAACCCAGAGGGTTCCGTTCATCTGGTTTTCATTTGTTGTCTGTTCCCAGGGTTAAAACTCTTGCTGTGACTTGCTTTTTCAGTTACTGTCCCTATTCTTTGGAATTCATTCCCTGAACATGTTAAGTCATCAAATAGCATAATTTTCCACTCCATCTGATCATTTGTTGCTGAATTGTGCATCGTACCTTGACTATAAGATTGTCCAATGCCTGTACTAGCTGTGCCATGGAGCTGAATTCTTTTTGAGGATACTGGAGCTATAGAAGTTTGTAATTATTATTATTAATGAAATCCTGTGGTACTACGAAACAGACTGATACCCAAATATGGAGTTTACTTTGAACAAATGCACATGGCATCTATTATTATCAATTTCCTCTTCGTCCAAATCTGTTTTTGGTTGAATATCTCTTGTCGGAGTAGCTGAAGCCAGACCGAGTTTACGTGTTCTTTGTTTTGCGTGTCTTCATCACCAAACTCCGTATAGGATTATCAGAATAAAATTTTTGTAACTTTTCAACAGCTAGTTATGTTAGAAGTGATAATTTTGTATTTTTAGCTGGCTCTTACGTGATAAACATATGAAGGTGAGATCTACATATGAGCCTTTCATGCAAGCCGTTGATAGATTTTTTAAGGAACTCTTTAGACAAGTGGCTGACCTTCAGGTTTGTACGTGTTACAAGGTTTCTGCATTCGTGGAAAATGTTCTGAATAAGGTTATCATGGAAATGCTTTAGAATTAAACTTTTTTCCAAAAGTCATGGAAAATTATCAGAAAGATTTTAAAAGTCATCAAATTTAATTGCGGGTCAAATATAATTGTTCTGATTTCTTCTTTTCTACATATTCACGTCTGTAATTTATGAAATTGGTGAACATTTGCAGCCATGTTTGATCTCGACACAAAACTTGAAGGCTGAAAGGAACTTGTGTTCAATATGTCCTGAGCTACACATTAATTAAATGATGCTTTTTAAAAACAAATATAGGTTCTGCTGGTGAATTATATATTCTGAGAATATCTTCAGCTGATAATGTATAAATATGAATCTTTCTCACTAAGTATTTCTTATTTTCATGTAAGGGCACCTCCATGGTCTAACGATACCGCATTGGACCACAGATCACTACCACCCATGTTTGAATCTTGGCGTGGGCATATCTGAAGGGCGTTTCATCTTTGACTTCACTTCTTTACCTTTGGGGGTTGCTCAGCCCATTTAACCTATCAAGTGCACAAATGTGGCCATAAAACATCAATCATCATCATCATCATCTTATTTTCATGTAGATTTCACAACTTAATTTCATTAAATAATTTGTCGCTTTACAAGAAACACATGTTATATAATATATTATTTATTTACGTAACATAGAACTTGATTTGGACAAAATCCTTATGGCATATAATACTTTGGAACCTTAATTAGGCCACTGCTGAAAGTCATCCATAAACATCCATTGGAGGTATATCCCTTTAGAATGCCTTGCAAACATGATAAATGGAGCTCCTGGAAAATTTATATTTTGGCCCAGAAAAGTGACAAAGTTTAGCTATGAGATTTCTATGAGAAATCTGATATTATCACAGAGCTCATGATATTATCACAAAGATTGTGATGTTGTCCCTGCCACATTCACAGTTATGCCATAAACTGTCTATCAAACTCTTTCTTCTGGAGAAACTTCGTATCTATTTTCCATGCCTTCTTTAGCACCCAAGCCCAGAGAGCTCCTGTTCATCCAGTTTTCACTTGTCGTCTATTCCCAGGGTTAAAACTCATGCTGGGACTCGTACTTTTTCAGTTGCTGTCCCTACTCTTTGGAATTCACTCTTTGAACATGTTAAGTCATCAAATAGCATAGTCTCTTTCCGTCACCATTTGAAAACTCACCTTTTCAGACTCACTTATCCTTCCTAAGTTACCTTGCCATCTGGTCATTCTTGATGAACTTTGCATTATACCTGGACTATGTTTTGTAATAGTTAATTATTATATTGTTTCATATAATATCTTGTATTTATTCTATATTGTACCAGGTGTTATGTATTCTGTCTATTGCAAGCATCTAGATAAAAGTTGATACAAGAGTTTTTCTTCTGCTATTTTCATTTGAAACAGTCCGTCTTTTACATCACACACACACTAGCCACAATAGTTTTGGTGTTTGTATTTCCCTGGAACATGGTGGGTCTTGTAGGAAAATCGAACGAAGGAATTTTGAAAATAAGAAAGAACAGTTTAAAGGTGTCATTAACTGGTTCTGGAAAGTGTGGGAGAGATTATATTCAAAACAGCACATTTTATGGATGGGATGCCTCCGTGGTCCAACTGGTAGTGCGTTGGATCACAGATGACTACCAACTGAGTTCGAATCTCGGCATGGGCATATCTGATGGGTGTTTCATCTTTAACTTCACTTCATTCCCTAGGAGGTTGTTCAGCCCATTTAGCCTGCCATGTTCACAAAAGAGGCTGTAAAACATCAATCAGTAATATTTCTGGGATGGTGTCAGAGTATGAATAGAAGATAAAATCATCATACCGTTTCTAATTAGAAAGATAATATTAAACAGTTACATGTTGATTATTTCTACATCTTGATTAAGTTCAATAATCATTAATAATATTTGCTTATTACCTAATGGTAATATATGTATATTTTTTTAAACAATAATTAGAGTATTAGAATTACATTTACTGAATTATTCTGTTCTATCATCAGTTAGCTCAGGTAAGAATAATGCCGATATTTTATTTAGTTGAAAGATATTTTCATGCATGTTATATTTTGGTTTTTATAGTGGCACTATTTTGGTCCCATCATTATGATGCAGATAGAGAATGAATATGGTTCATTTGGTAGTGATGCCCAGTACATGTTACAGTTGGATCAGGTAAATAAACACGCAGTTTTAAAAAAACGGCAACCAGTATTAGCAGTTCAGTGAGCACAGTAAACAAGCACTTTAGTAGCAATATTATTAAAATATAAGTACATGTATGTTGTATACAGTCTGGTTCTGCTATGACATGATGTCTGGGGTCCATTGGGTGTGGACCAGATTATGAGTTGACATCAGAGAGGAATGGTCTGTATGCATTAGAGCTTTATTTTTAACAATTGAGTGGAGATGGCAGCGCCATTTAACGTGGTCATCCACCGATGATGTTGTGAACAGAGAAATTAATCTCTGGAAAAGTTTCGACCTCTTGCTGGGATCGAACCTGTGACCCTTGGCTCCAAGTGCCGGGTGCTTAACTGCTAGGCCGCCGAAGCTCACTAGTGTTCACTATGACATTTGAGGTTTGGTATGATAATGATCAAAATACAAGTTTTCAATCATTAATATGACAATATTTACTCATAATAACTATATTTAATCACTAAAATACAAGTAACTGATGTGCTTTGAGATACAAGTATCAGAATTGTTTTAAGGACAGAGTTACATGTGATGGATGACGATGATAATCCGGTTAACAATTGCCATTACGAACAAATGAAACATTCCGAGTGAATGCCGTTTTGTTCTAATTTGCAATTAAGCTTCGATTAAATGTAATTAGTGACAATTGGCTATGTTTTGCAATTTGACAAATACAGATTGTTAAAACTGTACAACATGAAGATATTGTCAGTGGACAGTAATATAATATCTTCTGTGCTAACAATTGGGAGCCAGGCATCCCGGTAACACATCCCCTTCCACAATATACTGGAGGTCAATCATGTTATGCTTATGTCAGTTCATTCTTATTGTCACGATAGTAATATACAAGTTGTAGTGATAGAAGTAGCAGTACTACT
This sequence comes from Paralvinella palmiformis, assembly GCA_025642065.1. Lineage (NCBI taxonomy): Eukaryota > Metazoa > Annelida > Polychaeta > Terebellida > Alvinellidae > Paralvinella > Paralvinella palmiformis. The sequence continues at coordinate 116,369 of JAODUP010000904.1, forward strand.
ACTACTACTACAATTACTACTACTGCTACTAAAATTACTACTACTACAATTACTATTACTACTGCTACTACTACTACAATTACTACTATTACTACTAATGCTGTTACTACTACTACTACTACGACTACTGCTACTACTACTACTAATAAAATAACAGTATTTTTATTGTATTACTTAGATAATGAAGAAGCACGGTGTTAGAGAAGTGTTGTTTGTTTCTGATAACTTAGGCGGGTTAAAGAAGATGGACTTATCTGGAGGTAAGGTTCACCCGCTTAAGCTAAATTATCTAGTAATATTCTGTTGTTTAGTTGTCCAGGTGGCTGTCTAGAAATGTTAATAGAATTTGGTTCATTTCATATATATATAAACTCAACCTAATTGAAGTCACAGCAGTTGACTTATATATATATATATATATATATATATATATGGGTCATTCTATATATAATGAGCCAAATTCAGAAAAAGTTCCCACCTGACCAGTTCAGTTTGTATTAATATTTTTGATATATCAACTACCGTGTATATAATGAGGTCGGACATAATATTTAGGTTTAAGTGAACAATATTTTCAGAGTTAGACTGCTTTAAAGTGCCATGGGCTACCTACAAAAAGTAAAGTGAGCTCCGGTGGCCTAGTGGTTAAGCACCCGGCACTTGGTGCCAACGGTCGCAGGTTGAACCCTGTAAGAGGTCGAAACTTTTCCGGGGATTAATTTCTCGGCTCACTACATCGTGGGTGGCTGACCACGTTAAATGGCCTGCCGTCTCCACTGAATTATTTAAAATAAAGGGGGACGTTAAAAACCCCCTGAGGACGTAAAACTCTGGCAGTGACCACCCTCAGGGTATTTCGGCTTGTGGTGGAGGAGGAGATTTCTCAACCACTCCAACATAGAGGCTGTGCCGAATAAGCGACAGCCTGGGGGTTCTCCCCGAACAACAAAACAAACAAACGGAACCTTCTCAACCGCAGCATAATATGTCTTGATATTTGCTGGAGGGTCAAATACCTCATAAACATACAAATCCAATAAATACTATGACCTACTCGTCACTATTATAACAATTTACATTTTGGCGGAATTGCCGTTCTATATATTAACATTTTCAAATCAGTAACAATCTTTACATGCCACTCAGTCTATGCCGCCACCTTAAGCCAGTTATACATCTAATGACATCGGCTAGTCTCTTGTTTTGGATAACATGGCTGCTTACCCCTCCTGCCATATTAGATACAGAACAAAATAGCCGACATACTGATCTGTCAATCAGGCCATAATATACTAATTAATAGTAATATAATAAGATATAATATGGATGATTAACATAGTTAACAGGTCTGGCCTATTATTAGCAGTGTATACAGAACTACATATATGGTAGCTGAAATATAGCCGTTGTTGTGTGAAAATATATTATAATAAAAGTGACAATAAATAAATTCTCGCTGCTTTTGGCATGTTATTTATTTACACTAGAAACCTTTTTGCAGCAGAAATTCTTCACTGTTTCATTGTAGTCGGTCGATGCGCAATTACCGTTTCTTCCATACTTTTATTCTGACTGCTGCTGACTCGTGCCAATGTCATGAATTCTGAATAATCCATTTTTTTTTGGCAGTGTTAAAGACCACGAATTTGAAGAAGGTTTCTGCCGGCAAGACAGCTTTCAGGTAAAGTAGTCTGTTAATTCTTCTGCTACTTAAATAAGTCGAGTTTAATGAAACATGTCTTGAACCTGTTTTGAGAGGACACCCTTTATCATGCAGGAATCTCATTGACCTGTTGCTTGATAGTGTGGGATTCAGTTTTATTTGTGGCCGTCCCCGACTCCCATTTTCATAACCGTTCTCAAATCAACAGAATCGGTTATCGTGGTATCTCCCCCCTCTTTTCCCACTTTTTTTGACATATTATTTTGGACACCATTTATACCTTGTGTTAATGTACACATTGACAGTTACCGTTTTATAAATTACTTCAGTATCCATGCACAAATAATTTTAAAAAATCAGAATTTATTAGCATTTAATAAAAATATACATGGTTGGTGTATTGGGGTCCCTGGGGGGGGGGGTATATTGGCATCATTTGTTGAAGAGATTACAAAATATCAATAATTTGGTAATTAAATTTCTTATTTTATTCCATTACTTCTTTCTTAATGTTTTCCTATTTTCCTCCTTCATGTCTCAAATACAGTCTGGTCCCATTATAATGTGGTCCGTTATAACACCAAATCGGATATAACATTGCCAGACCTTGGACCATGAATTGTGGAATCCATGACAGAACATTTTTATACTAAATGGGATTAAATCTGCAACTGACTGATAAAATATTTCGAATTAATTTGAACACTTTTTCACAGTTTGTAATTCGCACTTAAAAACACAGTCAATGGCCACAATGTACCCAAGCATATATTTATTGAGCACAAACTTAATTACACACCGCCTTGGCTCAATCAGCCAAACAAACAGCCCCGTCATTACCCTCAATTATTGTGTGACTCCACCCACTAAATAAGTTTGATGTCATTTTCATAACAAAAGCAGATACACAAACAAATACATTTTCATAGAGATTTAGTTGTGCACATGCATCTATAAACGTTAATTTATTGGATTATATAGTTGTTACCTTCATCTATAAAACGTACAACTATTTCTGGTGGATGAATGTCACCAATTCAAGATGGCTGCTACTTTTTGACCAATTTTGCAGAAACATTTTTTTTTCCAAACAAACACTGAGGTAACATTTATGTTCAAGTCAACAAATGATTAAACAATTACTGGGAACATTTATTAAATAAACAGCTGTAAGTAATCTTAAAAGATGGTGCAAAACGAAAATGGTGCAAAAAGAGGATTCCCTATTATTGCCGATCCCGATAGTCCACCTATGACACAGTTGACAGGTTGTGGACCACAATGACCATGTTAGAATGGGGCCCGACTGTACGCTGTGTATGTTCATCCTGACCTGTAAGATAAGAGATTTTAGGAATAACTTTAAGAGTACGTGATATGTTTCCTTTTTGGCTTACATTATAATTGAGTCTTGAAAATGCTGTTGTATGGGCTATGAATATTTTGTTGTTGTTCAGTAAATAATAAAAATTTAATATATCAAATTGACGTCACTTTCTCCTGCTTACAAAACACAGATGTTGACATAATTTTGTGAGTTTCACCTGAGCTTGCCAGGTACAGGAACCAACTTCTAGATTACATTGGTCACTCTGGGATTATTTATATAATAATACAATTTGCATTTGATATACACAGTAGTATTATTTTGATATGCAACTTTCATTATATTGCATGATGGATTATTGGTCAAATATAATATTGTTAAAAATCTTTATGAGACTGGCTTAAATTTCTCTCTCTCTCTCTCTCTCTCTCTCTCATATATATATATATATATATATATATATGTGTGTGTGTGTTTACACACACACACACACACACACACACACACATACACACACACACATACATATATATATATATATATATATATATATATATATATATATATATATATGAATGACAGATATCTTAAAGCTACCCAGTCAGGCAAACCTCTAATGGTGATGGAATTCTGGTCAGGATGGTTTGATGTTTGGGGTAGTCAGCATAATACGTTCAGTACAAAAGGTATAGTTTTGTCTATTTTTTAGATGTTATGTTCAATATTGTTTTAAATTTTATTCTCAAGCAAGAAAGGAATTATTTTGCACCGAATGATGTTTGTATAAATTTCTATTTATAACATAAAGTTTTTGATAGTAAAATGTTTAAGAAGTGTTTCCACTGGATTGGGGAGATGGAACAAAATGTTTAAAAATCAGGTTGATGAGGGGCAGTGCGGGTAACTCCGATGTTTTTCCCCAAAGTTAGGGGATAATCAGCGAACACATCTGTTACTCCAGACTGTTATTAAAGGTGCACTAAGTAGCTTGGTTGTACAATGTATACCGGCTAACATTGGATAAAAGTTTATTTAGCTAATAGTGTAGTAAATATGATACCTCAGTCTTCACATAACTCAGTCCAACTAATCTGTAAATACCTCAGTCCAATTAGTCTTCACATAACTTAGTCCATTGTGTCTCCAGATACCTCAGTCTTCACATAACTCAGTCCAACTAATCTGTAAATACCTCAGTCCAATTAGTCTTCACATAACTTAGTCCATTGTGTCTCCAGATACCTCAGTCTTCACATAACTCAGTCCAACTAATCTGTAGATACCTCAGTCCAATTAGTCTTCACATAACTTAGTCCATTGTGTCTCCAGATACCTCAGTCTTCACATCACTCAGTCCAACTAATCTGTAAATACCACAGTCCAATTAGTCTTCACATAACTTAGTCCATTGTGTCTCCAGATACCTCAGTCTTCACATAACTCAGTCCACTTAGTTTCTAAATACCTTAGTCCACTTAATATGTACTTAGCTCAGTCTGTTTAATCTTCAGATACCCCAATCTTCACACAACTCAGTCCACTTAGTCTTCACATAACTCAGTCCACTTAGTCTTCACATAACTCAGTCCACTTAGTCTTCACATATAATATATATAGCCTCCACATCTCACTGCAGCTCTTTCTGCAGCATGATTGGCTAAAAATTTCTATACTGATCCAGATCATATGTCACCGTTCTTAATACATTTGCCAGCAATTGTAAAGGAACGCAATAGACGTTTGACATAACAGAGTGAGGAAATAAATTGTCAAGTAGAAATGGTTTTTCATTTTCAGATTTTCAACAGTCTTTGCAGTTTATTTTGGAGGAAGGTTCATCAGTAAACTTCTACATGTTTCACGGAGGTACAAATTTCGGCTTCATGAATGGCCAGCATGGACATAGCCCGGATGTTACTAGTTATGGTAAATGTTGGTTATGAATTTTGAATTACTCTGATGGACACAACAGAGTGTTTTTATGATTTCTCTTTGGGATGAAAGTTATACATGTATATGGATTTGACTAATATTCCATTTTTAGCACTGCCCAAAAATGACATTACGATTTTTCTGTAGAGAAAATATTAGTAAACAACCTTCGGGCCATGAGTAACCTTTAAAATACGCAGGATATCTTTCGGTTGATTACTTTCATCCCATCGTTAATATTTAAAAGTTAGATTGGCCGATGAGTGGAATCATTAACTGGACTTCAGTGTATCCATTTCCGCATCTTACTAACAACTTGTATACATCTATCAATGACGGTGCATCCAATTATCTGTCTGAACTTCTGTCCAATAGAAAGACACCGCGAAAGCTCAGATCATCCAGTCAGATACAATAGCAGGTACTCGTATCTCAGTTGGAGTCATACGGGGATTACTTGTTTATCATACCACCCCCAGTTTGTTGAACTTGTTGCCATTGGTAATTAGATGTGTGTGTGATCTGTTGAAAATCTGTTCTAAAACTGACCTGTTCAATGTTACGTTTGCTGGTGAATGAAGTAGATTGTTCAAATTACTTACTGGATACATCTTATTGAGGTTTCGCTATATGCTGAATTCTGGATACATATACATCTGATCGAGGTGTCACTGTACATTTAGAAATTATTAAATGGCTGAAATATCCTACACTGAATTGTATACACATCTGTATCTCCCATTATTGAGCTAGCCACTTAAATAAAACTGCCATTCTGGCCATTGGAATAATAATAATATTATTACAAGTGTTATTGTCAATTGTATATGTTAAAATATAGGGGACATGGCTTTGTTGTTATTGTTATATTGAAGATGAATGTGTCTAGGTGTATGCGTGAAAATGTAAATATTGATGTTTTACGGCCACTTTTGTACGCAAGGTAGGCTAAATGGGCCGAGCGACCTCCAGAGGTAATGATGTGAAGTGAAAGATGAAACACCCTTCTGACATAGCCTGGCTGGTGTTATTGATCTGTATGGAACCGTGCTACCATTTAGGCCATGGTAGCACCCTTGTGTGTGTGTGTGTGTGCGTGTGCGTGCATGAAAGTCACTAATTGCTTAATTCTTAATGGTTTTCCTTAAAATAATTATCAAGTAATACTGATAGCATTATACTGAAATAGATATGTTAATCATTTCTGTTTATACTATTTGTTCTTAATTATTTATGTCCATATTATCACATGATCACTCCGGCAGTGAATATACCCTGCTAGCCCTGGGATAAAATCTTGTTTAGCCAATTTGGCTAAAAAGTGCCAAAATTCTTTTAGCCAAATGAAAATTGGTTTACCATTATTTGGCGTCTCGTGAATTTTTTTTCAAACTTAAGCTATAAATTTAGAAATATATAACTAATGTCTATAATGATGACACACACTATTGTTCTATATAATATATGAAACAACTGCCAGTTTAACAATACTTTTATTTACCAAAGTGATCACACAAATCCATTTGCAGCCTTTTCAGTAGGGAATAGAGTAGACGACCGCTTACAAAAGGTAGGCAGCACCTCGCCTGTAGTGGCCTGTAGAAACACTGCAACGCCATTACCGTGGCATTCTTGGAGGGAGGTATGGATGACGGGAGAGGGGGGAGGATTATGAAGGGCTGGCTGTCGGGTAGTGGTAGTCGCACTAACACAGTACTAGCTCTTCTCCAGTGGCGGGTTAGGGGCTCTCTTCTGAAAAAGTTGGGGGTAAATGGAGGATTTGGTGCATTCTAGGCCACATTTTCGTCAAAACCAAAGTAGCTAACTGATTTTCTGGTGATAAAATAGCCGATGACGGACAGTAAAATAGACGTCGTATAAAATAGACGGGGCATCGGCTGCTATTGAAAAGGCTGCATTTGTACCCATCGAATGCACACTCTAATCAAGGGAGACTTGACTGCTCAGGCTGGCGAATCAAGATGGCTTGTGGTGTTGCTTCCTTTATCATTGCACTGAAGCCAGTGCGCCATTTTCTAGAAGTCCACACCTTGAACCCATCCTCATAGGGAAAGGTGCGGATGGATGGTGTGTTGAACACCATGAGGTTGTCAACTGAAGACACCTGCAATGATGCCCGGATGGAACGATGGAATTATATGGGCTGATGCTACACACACAGTTAACTGAGATGATGGGGACTGTTAGAGCCATTGTGGCAAGCCTTCCAACTTATTCATGCCCTTCTGAAATCGAGATCCTTCCACTTCTATAGGCCTTGAAGCAGGACTAGACCTGAGGGCAATAAATTGATCCTCCCTCACTTCGAGATCAAGAAAACAGCTGTTATAACTAATGCCTAGTGGTCCTGTTGCGTAATATGAAGTACATGGGGGCATATAAGGGGGGGGGGGAATATAAGTACGGTATATCATATCCTGTAATTTGTTTTTTTTTAAAGTTAAAAAGAAAATAGAATTGATGTGTTTCCACGGTCATGAATGCATGATACCGATGTTCAGAATTTGAAGCTTGATTAATGCTGCATTTGTTTGCAGTGGGTAGACAGTGTTTCGCCTGCATCAGAACTGTTGTAAGATGAGCCAAAATGACACACTGAGCCCGGCTATTCACTGTTACAGTGGCTGTGATGAACACTCTGTGCTGTTTTGGTAAAACTACCGATCGCCGATCGTCTTACGATCCTCGGTGCTTAGTCATCTTTTTGGGATTAGGAACACCTATGCTACATCTGATCAGTCTATTTTCATAAATCTTACCAAGTCGTTGCTTTGTAATCTTATCACAACACTACACAATTTACTACAGATAAAAAGTGTGGAAAAAGTGATATTTGATCGGGGAGAAATTCCCACAATACTTTAGGTCGATCAGATAACAGTTCGCTCAGGTTTGTATTGTGTAGCAGATGGTTGTTGTCTTTCATTATGAATGAAATTTTCCCGTTTCTACAATCATATTTTTTATCCAAAGGAAACAAACCCCAAAAAAACCTATTTTTTTGGTTTTAAAAAATGCCTTAAAGAGAGTAAGTTGTGCTTTTGCGTTTCGCCAATTTGATGAAGGGTCCTTTTTTGCCATTTGGAAATCTGTTTCGCCTATGGTGCAAAAGGCGATCGACGGCTTTAGCGTAGTCATTTATCTGGTGATGATTTGTTGATGCACTCTTCGGTATAGGTTTCCTGTCTCATTTTAATTATGGATTGTCTATTTTGCAGATTACGATGCGCCAATCAGCGAGGCTGGTGATGTCACGCCCAAGTATCACGTCATCAGAGAGCTGATTGTGAAACACAAACTGAACAAAACAGGTACAGATCTCAGTGGCTTTTATGGCTCATCCATGATTAATAACCTCCCATAGATAGTAGAAGTTTGTGCTAAATACTATTTCCTCAGTGCTTGGATCTTAAGAGACACATGAACTTGATAAAGGTTTCTACAGTTGTACTATTTGGGATAAGTGAAATATCTACTGTTATTGCTATCATTAGAGGGGAATTATAGCCAGATTATATAAACTGTGCTAATATATATATATATATATATATATATGTGTGTGTGTGTGTGTGTATACTTCGTTTTTCTATTCAAATAGTGACCATTTGGTCACAATTCTATAAGATTTATAAACATAATGAAACCCTGAGTCTATGCCTTTATTATATGTAACATAGCATAACATAACATAACATATCATATCATATCATAACATAACATAACACAAACACACACCACTCCACTCCACACCACACCATACCACACCACACCACACACCACACCACACACACCACAATAATTTTACCACATGCATTCAAGTTTGTTGCTTGTTTACAATGCCATTGAGGTTTTATCACCTTCTGTTATCTTGAGTATTAGTAGATAACCATGACATTGTTGTTATTTTGCATTTGATCATTGTATATGGATTTCACATTAATTGTAATGTACTCATTGTGTTTGGTATTGATGGTAATATCTTTGGTTATTATGCACAATTCAGCACTACCTGATGTCCCACTGAATGCACAAAAGGCAGGTTATGGAGTTCTGAAGGTGTCCAAGGTGTTACATTGGCCTGATATATTGTCACTAATACAGGTAACTGTATAGAAATTGGGTGTGTGTGTGTGTGTATGTTTTTATGTGTGTGTGTTTCTCTCTCTCTCTCTCTCTCCCCCTCTCTCTCTCTCTCTCTCTCTCTCTCTCTGCATGTGAGAGATAATGGATTTTAATAAATATTGTTACTAAGTTCAAATATTTGTTTAAGAGGTCATCTATATTTAACTTAACAGAATATATTATATGACTGTGGATATTTAAGAGATCAGTTGGTAATATTGGTAGGACAAGAATTAATATAATTTAAAATGTGTATGTATTAATGAAAATTTTCAAATGAAGTCTAAAAACCACCTAATACACACTTTATTAGGAGGCTTTTGATTGATATAATCTGTTGTTAAATTATATTAATTCTTGTCAGGCCCATATTTTTTTCATACAAATATTAAAGCATGTACATTTTTATACTCAGCAGTGGAGCATTATATTTTTATCTTTTTTGCTCGTAATATGGTTACAGGTTACCTGATAAAATATGGTGTTAGGCAAGGCCTGCATCAGTTTGTATTTTTATATTATCCAATCAACCATATATATATATATATATATATATATATATATATACACACACACACACACACACACACCCTATATACTTGTGTATAAGTCACACTTTTTATACTCCGAAATCCGATGCCAAATTGAGTGTGTCTTATACGCAGGTCACACTAAAGGGGAAGGTAATATTTGGCATAATTTAGGGGGAAATATTGTGAAAAGGATTGCATATTGTGTATTTGATATTTTGATTAAGATGAGTTTTTAATAAACTGGTTGTTGTTTATTGTATCTATTGGTACTGATGTGAGCATCTTTTTCTCTAGCCTCTAGGATCAAATCATTTGGTTACCATGGAAATGTTGGATCATAACAATGGGAGTGGCCAAGGCTATGGTTTCATTGTTTATCAGCATTCAATTCCCCAGAGTAGACATTTGAATATTAATGGACATATGAATGATAGAGCACAGGTAAGTCACTATTGATCACATACAGCCTGGAATAATATATATATATATATATATTTATATATATCAATAAACACACAAATAAATACATACAGGGATAGATTTGTATATTTATTTGTCTTTGTGTTTTAGGATATTTTGGGGCAACATTAGTTATTGAATACGACCTTTTGACCTCTTATTTTGAGTGTATGGTCCCAAGATAAGTTTTCATCAAGTTTTTGTAGATGGTCAAAGTGGTCCTGTAGTCTGAACTATTGATCACATACAGCCTGGGATAAATATAATTTTTGGCATAGCAAAGAAAATATATAGTTAAATACAGTACCATTCATCCAAACCGATGTTTGTTCAGGTGACAGAAATATTTTAGTTTAGAAATGTGGCCAGTTTTCTCAAGTTTCATGTACTACCACCATCCAGTAGTGAATAACATGTTTTAATATAACTTTATGGACCATAGTTTATAGAGTTATATTAATGCATTAATAATTTAGTGAGGAATTTTATTCAACCCACAAAATTAGACTATTTTAGGGTACATTTTCTTCTTGACAGGTTTGATTCGCCGTTATCTCATTTTGTGACTTTGATAAGACAATCTTTAGCAGCCAAGTCATGTGTTACATGAGCAAATATTCTTGAGTTCACGACATTTATTTATGCTGACAGCTATGTTAAATATAATTAAATAATACCGAGGCTGTTCATTTAGTTTTAGAGTAGGAGGAGACTGAACTAGAGTAGTAGGAGAACATATTTAGTGAGGCCTCAGGCTGAGCTTAAACCAAGGAGGTGTAATTTTGCTGGACCCAGAGTAGTATAATGACATGCCTGAATACCTATTGAGAGTTGCTGGGTATATTTCATATTAATTCATCAGCAAATTACATTAGGTAGTTATGTGTGAGATGGAGACATACTTAAACCATGCTGCGATTTTGCATACAAGAAAAACCCAATAAAGATCAAGGGTACTAAATGTTCAAGTAATGTGTGTGTATAGATTATCATTGTCAATTCACAGTTTGTTAATAAGTACATACTTCCACCATGTTGTCCAGTTTAGTATATTCATACTTTGCGCAGTTTACCGTGAATAGTGATTGACTGGACAGCTAAATATTCTTAAATGTCTATGTTTTGTTTAGTACGTCTTCCCAAAGGTGGGTAGTCTAAAATGATAAAAAAACATGGCGTCCCAAAACAAAATAAGCTGAAAAAGAAATATATAGACATTGATGAAGAAATAACTTTAGACACACTTGATATAGGTATTTACACCTTCATCTGTTTGATAAGATAGCTCGTGAATCATGTCATTAATAAAATGAATTGCAACTTTCTGCAGATTACACGTGAGAAACCTAGCTGGTATAATCACGCTTGCAGTGACTGTTATACATTTTACTAAAGGTTAACACCGTCTTAACAAATCAACCTCGGGTCAATGTTGAGTGACCGTCTTAAGAAAGCAACCACGGGTCAATGTTGAGTGAACCGTAGGCGTAAGGTCTGATTTTATAATGGTTAGCCGGAGGAAGACTGAAAGGATCACATGTTTGTTACATATACAGCTTAAAATTACACCACTTTGTCTCAAGGTTTCTACATACACACATATTGACCATTCATCACGTACCCTCCCCTTACACAATATCCTGTTATTTGTTGCCAAATATTAGCAATATGTACATTTATTTTATCTTCAGATTTTATTAAATGGTAAAGAAATTAAAACTTTGGATCATATTGATGGAGTCCAAACCACCATATTCAAAAATAATACTCTGAAGGTATGTATGTGTGTATGTGTGTGTGTGCTATTGTTAAGAGGAAAAATATTCTTGTCCATATTAATCTCATTATGTTATTACAATGTGTGTGCACATATTATGTGTGTATGTGCATATGTGTGTGTGATATTGTTAAGAGGAAAAGTATTCTTGTCCGTATTAATCTTATTATGCTATTACCATGTATTTATTTCTAGGAACAGAACATACTTGACATCGTTGTGGAGAACACCGGCAGAATCAACTGGGGTAGCGGTAACATTTTTAATGAACAGAGAAAAGGTAACCCCCCCCATATTTTTTATTATATATTGTTCATTTGTGTCAGAACTGTATCAGTTGTATCTGGATCAGGTTTCGTTTTGGCAAGATGTGACCAATCCATTTTGCGAATGAGTAGGATTCATTGCAAATGTCATTTACCAGTGGTATACACATTCCGTTAATATTCAATTTGTTTTTGTACAGCCTTGTCGTGTGGAATATTAATTGTTGGGTCCATCTGTTTTATTAATTTATCTGTTTATTATCTTTCTTATCCAGGATTAGATGGCGTGATCAAAGCTGATGATGTTCAGTTGAGCTCATGGAAAATATATCCTTTGGAATTAAAGATGGAATTCATCAAGAGGTATGAATGGTGAAGTGACATTTAGTTTTAAAAGTCAGAATCTATTTTTGATTGTGTTTTGTTGTTGTTGTTAATTTCCAGTTGATGCTTTCATTCAGGGCCTCAAAATTAAGTGTTTGGAAGTCTTTCACCAACGACATTTCTGCTCCAGCATTGTATGAAATGATCCTAAATATAGATAGTATGCCTATGGATACATTTCTAAACATGAAGGTATGTGTGTATGTATGTGTGGGTGTGTGAGTGTGAGAGTTGAATTATTTAGGCTTGGCTTTGGAGGTTTGCATCACAGTGGTCTAACCACTGTACCATCGGAACACACACACACACACACACACACACACACACACACACACACACACACACACACACACAACACACACACACACACACACAGAGAGAGAGAGAGAGAGAGAGAGAAGACAGACAGACAGACAGACAGACAGACAGAGACTGAACTATTCAGTTAATGCATCTATTGCTAACTGAGACTTAATACACATTACCTGAATATTTCAAGAAATATACATATTACCTGATTATACAGATTAACTGTAACATATTTATGTGTAAAGTAATGATTATATAACAATAATATGTATGAGATAGAATGCTGTTGATAATGTTAATGATGATGGTGAAGATGATGTGAAGATTCAGCATTAATATTATTAATCATTCCCTATTATTAATACATCGATGCTATTTTCATTGTTCCAGGGTTGGCACAAGGGTGTGGTGTTTGTTAATGGTTATAACCTTGGCAGGTACTGGCATATTGGTCCAACACATTCAATATACGTGCCGGCGCCGTTGTTAGTGAATGGAAAAAATAAGGTAGACTTAGCCTTGTAATAGTTCAAATGTAATGGCTTATGGTCCAAACTGCTTTGTTCATGAATATCACATATCCACTTAGGCAGACTACACGTTAGATGATGTCATATTCAGATATTTCATAAGATTTTATTTTTCAGCAACATGATCTCAGCATGTATGACAATGATTTGATTTAGGTGGTTTTTTTTTGGGGGGGGGGCTGCTCTATGGTAAAATGATCAAGGATGATAAAATGAAACTGTAAACACACATATACTGCCAGTGAGGTTTTTATATAAGATCAATGGTTTAAATTGCCTTGCTTCCCCCTGCCCCCCGCACACACATATATATGTAGATTGTAGAATATATATTGTCTGGCGAAACGACGTATTAATTCATACAATGCTGCTTGATTTATACTCCTGGAGTTATTTGTTACTCCAGCAGGCCTCTCCATGGACAGAGCTTTTTCCCATATTATGAGTAATTAGGTTACACTGAAATGGGAAAATTGTTGAATGTATAGCTAATATAATCCCGACGTGTCATTCACAGTATCGGAGATCTACCTGAAATCCGCTGTTCTCGGCCATGGGTCAAATAGATCAAGTGGATAGGCACTTTAATTTAGATCCTACCACACCTAACTGCATATACTTAGGGACCCATACAGGTTAAATTTAGTTAATTAAGGATATATTATAAACACATTTTAAGTGCACTGATTTTATTATTTTATTGCAAATGCATAATATAAAAAAAGATACCCATATATAAATTAATTGAAATATAAGTATATTTGACTTCATGTTTGTTTGAAAAAACACAGAATGCTCATTTTGAAATCATATAAGGGAAATGTATGCTATTTAAAAGCAGATATTTGTTTACAATTGATGCCCCAAGTATCTCTTCTATGTCAGCACATGTTATATCATAATTATTAATATTTTCCCAGTTTTTGCAGAATTGTAATGTGATTAATTAAAATAAGAATTGATTACTTATTAATTAGCACATATCTTGTATTATCAATATCAGTTAGCTCCAAAGTTTACAAGTACATAGATAAAAGCAGAACTTACTTAAACATTTCAATATGAACTTAGAATTTTTATAAACTATATATATATATATATATATATATATTTTCATGCCCATTTTGGTTCAAGGTGCCCCCAGGTTTAATGGGTTTTAGTCATTTATAAGTGTCACCACAGCCAAGGGTTTTTACATGAGATATTATAAATAATTACTGTGTTAAATGCTTTTGAACAAGTAGAAAATCATAATTAAACCTATTTAATAGCGGACCTGTTTATAACAAGTATTTTAAAGTCCTTTGCCACCATATACTGGTCTTTGAAGATTGTAAATAATTTCTGTATTTTCTAATTTCAGATTATTATATTTGAGTTACACAAGGCACATGATCAGATTGTTTCCATTGATACTCCAATATTATCTTGAGTAAACGAAACCGACTTAATGTACTTAAAGGAACTTTCTGATAAAGTGGTAATGTGACTGAACAAAAGCCTACGTTTTAAAACATCGATAGGAATGAAAAATATGAAGCTTTTTTATTAATATTGATAAAATAAAATAAATCACGTTTCAATTATAGTTGTTTGTAAAACAATATTTGTAATATTTATCGTTTTACTGTAATATAGCTTAACCTAATACAAGACCATAATTAGCAATAAGTAAGTTTCCCCCCAAACATGTGATAATCTAAAAATGGATGGTAAAGGGACCAGAATCTTACAAGGGAAAATATTTTAAGAAAGGAAACCAGAAATCTGGGTTGTACAAATGCTGAAGCTGAGCATCAAGCAGTGGCCTATGCCATGAGTAATAACAGGTGTTATTACTCTAAAAGTGAAACAAAACATTCCATATAACGTAGTAAATAAACACAGTTTATATATTGTTAAGAACAGTAACTTGTTTTTTATCACCAGTTCATTGTGATATTATGGTTATGATTGTCAAATAAGGACAAACGATTGTAGGGTTGTACGTTTAGTATCCTCATTAGAATCTTTCTCCGATCCCTTATCGTTGTTTTCCTAGCAATAACAGGGCGTTCTGATGGGGATATATTTTGCTGCGATTTTCTCGACAGAACGCATTCGCATCCTCAATCGTTATATTCATTTACACGTTCGATAATGATGCAGGAATGTGTGTTCGTTATGATGTTGTTAAGATCGTTATTATGTGTATGAAAAATATACAAATTATTTTCATTATGTTATGAAAGTATAATTGATAAATGCTATTTTGTTTGGTGTTTTCTTAGTAAAGGTTTTTTAATGAAGCAGTGTTATTCTTACTATATTAATTGAGGCAAAAGGCTGAAAAATAATATACTATGTTTGTTTTATGGAAGAATGTATCGTAAATATCTAGCATGAACAAAGTCTCTTAAAATACACCCAACTTTTGACGATGTGTGATTTAATATATACAATGCTGTCCACCAGAGTGAATTCGAGTGTACATGCTGCATATCCCTTATACATAGTTTAAATCGGTGTTCGCGCATATCTCCTAAGACGGGTGCGTATACACCATAACTAAATGTCTCCAGCTTTATTTAACATCCAGCTGCAGATTTTCCCAGTTTCTCCTGCATGTTATACACCAAAACCTGGTTTTCCCAGACAATTTCTCGTCAAAAGAGGCTGTGTTTTATACACGAATGCGCGCGATACAAGGAATAATATGAATATATATATATACAAGGAATAATACGATATATATATATATATATATATGCTGAATAAAAAAAACAAGTGTTTTTAATATAACAGGTAATCACTACCCACTAGAGTCCATTCACCACTTACAGAAATGACAAAGTGGTCAAATGAATGCAGATAATGCCAATTATGGTTCTAGGTGCCCCCAGCTTTAATGGGTTCGCTCTAAAACCCTTGAATTTGGAAATGTTGTTCAAGGGTATCCAAAACCCTTGAATATCGTCCATTTCAGAAATAAACTCTTGAAAAGTTGGTTGTTCCTGAATTTTGATAATAAACCTATGTGCCAATTTACATATCGAACGTAATTATATAATTTGTAATTAAGTAATTTCGTATTCGTTTCGGTTGTCTTCAGAAAAGGTTGGATATTTTTATAGTATCCGCCAGATAATCACGGGATAGTTCAAGCGGGAAATTGATTTTGATTCGATTTGTTCACGCGGCGGAAAAAACGTAGTGAGGAAAAAGATCCCGCCGTTGCTATGTTGCGGGTCAGCCGCCATTTTGCACGAAACACGAGTTCGGTAAGCCTTACAAAGTAATGTGATAAACGATGTCCGCAACAAAAAGTGCAAATATAGGGAGGAATGGCTAAAAGTCGCCGAAGACAAGGAGTGGGGATGCGGTGATCAAACGGGCAACAATCGCCTGGCGCGATGCAAATATTGCGAAAAATTTCCGCAACGGCGTCCGGTTTAATTTGGATAGAACATCAAAAGCGCAACCTGCACGAAAAGTATGGCCACAAATATGCTTCCCGAGGCTGCTGGAGATGTGGCAAAAACGAGATATTCCATTGTCACACACAAAGGCCGCTGGGGTTGTATCACAGGCAGTTACCGATCCTCTATTCACAGCCCGTTTGAACTGTTTCACGTCTCTGGTCAAAGATATTACGCCATTCCTTGTCCAATATCAAACTGATCGCCACATGTTGCCATTTCTTGCCTCCGACCTGAATCACATGACCAAGGGTCTACTTTATCGATTAACGGAGCGTGACATTGTAGATGGGACTAGTTCCGCCAGCCTATCTGAGCTCAGTTTGTCTGGTACAGCTCCGATAAAGAAAACATTAGGCTCACCGCTGATGCCGAGTTGAGGCTCCTCCAGCGATCTACAAATTGAAACGAGACTGACAGAAACGCATAGGCTTTACGTGTTGAGCGTCGTACCTTTATGCGTGAACTCTTAGTTTGTATTACGCTGAAGCCACCATCAAAGCACAACATTGCACGAAACATATCATGCATAGGTCCCTGTATCATGGCAGTGAAGTAGGACAGCTGTGTCTCAAATTCAAGAAAGTACTACATATATTGGCGAGCTATGGCAAGCTCAACAGCAACAACTTATAGAATTCTAGGCCCGCCGCCCCTACGTAATAGCTATATTTCGGACGGCAGCAATCCTACTATTTCATTTGCGCGTTCGTTCACACACAGAAGATGGAAGACTCCATATGTTTTGCTGCTACGTCTTGCAGAGTTTATTTTAACCATATCATAAGTCTATCTATCTTATATAGCCATTCCCGGACCAGAGACCCAGCGCGATACTTGCAGCCAGGCATCAGTTAGCTGATCGTATCAGTACTTAATTGATAACTCTAAAATAATTTGTTTCTAATTAGCTTAGTGTTATCTTTTCATATTGGTGCATGTCCACTTATATAAATCTAACCCTATCTCGTTTGGATTTCATGTCGCCGTTTTACCGTTTATTAATTATTCCCATCAATCTGACACTATCTTTTCAAGTCGTTGTTTTTCAATCAATGTCAGATTTATTAGTTCTAAATAATATGCCTGCCGCTTGCTGTATCAAGTTGCGTGTGTTTCCGGGAACTGTGTGAAGCCTATCTATCAACGGTTCACTGAATACTAACGACTTGGCAATAGCCGAGGCTTACAATAAACCGGACAAATCGGTATAGTTTACAAAATGTGATGGCATTCTTCAACAATTTTCTGATGTTTTCGTGCATGTCGTTCTTCCAAACAAGGACACATTTTATGCAATTTGATCCCTTTGAGGCGGGACAGAGGTTCGACTCTATGTGTGTGTAGTTTGGGGATTTACCCACACGCTGTCGCTGACTGAGCCACGCCTTGAAGGTTCGACTAGTTGCTAAGGAAACATATGGACAAACCAGAGTTCTCTGACTTGTGGTGTGTTGTTGGTCAGCTGTTGCTATTAACACATGGCCAGACCAGTATTGGAAGAGGGTTCTTTTGTGAATAAACAGATGTTCATTGCATAGACGATCGTCCATAAACACATCAATTCGTTGGTGGGATGACGTGTGTTGACCTCACAAAATGTTCATTGCGCAGACGATCGTCCATAAACACATCAATTCGTTGGTGGGATGACGTGTGTTGACATCACAAAAGCACCGATGACATCTTGTCAGGCATCACGCAGCCGTTATTAGATTTTCTTGGATGAACAGAAACCTTAACGGCTGTCTGAAGCGGAATTCTTCTAATTGAAGTGTATCATCACGGAAATGACCCAAGAGCCAAAAGACAGCACGTGCTGATTGACATCTCCGAACTAGACAAATGAGCAAACGACTTCTCCATAGATGCTGAGAAGAAACGGAACTTCATTGCCAAAAGTAATGCGCTGGGGAGATCAGCAAACAAAAAACGCGAAAAACCCGAGGAGGTGTTCCATCAGATTGAAGTCAAACATGCCATTCTGAAAGCGCTGTAGACTGAAGTAATTGATTAGGTGTAGAAGTATAGAAGTGGAGATATTGTAGATACTGTTAAATGATTGTTGATCATTCGTGTATTGCTAGTAGACACGCTCACAGGCAAGACTACAAAATAGAACTATATCAAATAAGTAACATGCTGGGGGGAAACCAACGTGGATTTACATCGAATCTCTAATTGTCATTTGAATCTTTGGTGTATTGGTATAATGCTTCACGATTGTTGTACCTTTGTAGTTTGGTTGATTGATTTGAATATGCTGTATGATCAAATGAATGGGTAGGGTAATATATTAATTTAGTTAAATGTCTGCACAAGGATGCATTAACAGTTTAAAAAAAATTGGCTTCTTAAACGTTCAAATGCCGTTTTAGCATTTTTGGAAACTGGTAGGTTTTTTACTTGCTATGAGCTCATTGATTTGTTGTCTAAGTAGACCTGGTCTCGTAAACATATGGACTGATCATTAAAAACCCATTAATTTAGTTGTTGGTGGTTTGTGTGAACTCTGGTTAAAATAATGTTCTGTCAGGTTTCCATCGCATTCTGCTTGTGTAAATCGACTGGCATATTCTAGATTTAGCTCCATCTTTAATTAGCTGACGTTTAAGGTAAAACAATTTTGATAGCTTTTTTGTTTACTCAAATTTGACGACCTAAAGAAACATCTAAAAACCCGATGTAACACCCAAACAAACTTAAAGGGATAGTCCACTATCAGAAAATAATTTGAGGACTAATACAACTATACTCACAAATATCATAAATAATGCCAAAATGTGTAAACGGTCACCCACATATTAAATAATCCAGTTTAAAGTGCTGATTAATGGCCTGTGGGCGCCGCCATTTTGAAGCTAGACAGAGACCGGAAGCTCTTGAATGCTGACGTCACTTCAACGCATCCGGTTGACCTGAAGTCTGTAGAGCCCATACAAAAGCATGTAAACAAGTGTGAGCAAAGAATTATTTCAGATCATAACACAACTGGGTTGTTAAAATTGGGTCATGAATGACATACAACCATATCAGTTTGAGCCAGAAGGAACCTGCCAAGAGGAAGATTATTCAAAATGGCTCAGATATTAACGCCCAAGAGAAACTATAATCCGCGTCTGTATAGAGATCGCCGATGTGGCGTCAGAGAATTTCAGTTTGCTCCTTCCCGCCTTCGAATCTGGCTTCCGGTGCAACTGTAATGGCGGTCCTCCAGTGATTTGGATTATGTCCTTATATCTATGATATCAGGTATATTTCGTGATTATTATTGTGGAATTTTTGGTTACTGTTTTAAGCATTATATATTTAAAACATATATTTTCTGAGGGTGGACTGTCCCTTTAAAGGAGATTCCTTCATAACTAGGAATCGATGTATTCTGTGTGAGTTCAATGTGATTCTGTGGCTCCACTCTTAACCAAACAATTTGGGTTTAGAGACTTCCACTGGCCGATGAAAAACTAAATAAACCACAGAAAACATTTAGTATGTCTTGTAAAACACTAAAGGATGATAACATTCTATGGCCATTTGTCGCGTGAGTGTTCAGTGGCTGAAGCACTATCCCTACCTATAGTCAATTCTTGAAGTCCTGGAAATCCTGGAAAATATCAAATTCATTTTCAAGGTTCTGGAAATATCTTTGAATTTCGCAAAATCAGGAAATGCTCTGGAAATGTGCTGGAAAAGTATTGCCCGTGAAAGAATACACTTAGAATAAATAAGCCCGTGAATAAATATTACGCCTGTAGCAGAAAGCTTCTATTGTAGAAGAAAAGATTATAGGTAAATACTCTTGATATCCCATGTTAGTTTAAAATTAATTAAAAGTGGGTGATTCAGATAGGTAGAAGGGATGAGGAGAGGAGGATGCTTTACCATAAAAATGTCAATAAATATGATATCCTTTTTCTCATGTATCTTGATTTATAACCTATATATCTTGTATATTTTGTGCTGGAAAACAGTAAATTGTCCTGGAAAAGTGCTGGAAAATAATATTTCTTTGCCTGTGGCAACCATGTCTTGATTATAAGTGTTCAGCTCCGACACAGAAACCTTCTCATTCATTTACACTCACTGAACAACTCACCCACGTACTCACTAATATTTATCTTTTTGTTTAATAGTTTGACCACGTGAAATTATATACAGTTATATCTTTGCCTAGTAAATGCTATGTTTTAGATGGATGAATCCTAATCAATAGAAACTTGCCAGTGATCGACCTATGTGTTCATTAGTGGATAGCATACTTTTAATTATGCTAGAAGACATATTATTTGACAAACATTTTTCGAAACCACTTTTATTATTAACATTTGTCGCCTGGTACAAAGTTTATACTTATGTTACATAAATACCATTACTAATATTACACATACAATGTCTGATTATAATTGTGCGCAAGAAAACTATTGTACACACAGGTTCCATTATATGAGTACTTATATATTAGAGCATATGAATTAATGGATTTGCATTCGCCATTTTTCTAAATCTTGTTCTTTTAATTGCATTGAAAAGTAATTTGACCACCACTTTTCGCTCTTTATTTAATTGAAACAGGACTCTTTTACATGTGATGGTGTCAAATATTAACACGCGACAAAATGTATTTTCCCTTAGAGAATTTCTAGTGAACAATTTTCATTGGGAAGGAAGCACTCCACACTAATCTTAATGTAATTCGCTGAAAGCATTCTGGGTAGCCAATGAGACCTTACTGTGCAGCAATTACTACAAAGGCGAAAGTAGTGCGACTACTACAAGACGAATTGCTCAGTGCGCCAATACTAAATGCTTTTAAATTCAGGCTGGACAGATTGGCAGCAGTATAGATATAGCCAGCACACAGTACACGATGTCCATAATTTGAGTAAATCAAACTTCGAGAGGTCTCTCTACCTGATACAAGCGTTGTAGCCTAACCAAATCAGAAGCGGATATATATATATATATATATATATATGTATGTATGTATGTATGAGAATATTGACAATAAGTTTGGCTGAAGAATGTCTCTTAAATCCAACAATATAGTTAGAGCAAAGTACCACAGGACGAGGCACAAAGATTAGGTAAAAAAACATTCACGCAAGCATATCACTAGTTTTCGTCTGTTCTGTATTTTCGTCCCAATAAACGAATCTGTTAGTATTGATAACTTTTATTGTGTGAACGTTGCCTGCATCTTGACTATTTTTGGTGATTTAATTAATTTCAACAATCAATATAATAATGGATGTTTATATAGCGCCAGAACCAGGTAACCCTGTTCCGAGGTGCTGTACAGTATTTCAATGCTATAAATGTATATCCATGCAAGACCGTTCTTTACTAATTTTAAACTGTAAAAGACCCTCGAACATCTGCTGTTTGAGACAACTCGTAGAGATTTTGTGACTCTGGCTAAGGTGAGCATCATTTACAGAAGTGTATATCGTGCCTGATTATTATCCTATTATTGTAGACATCTTATTATCTGTTGGAAATGACAGTTCCCATTAATAATTCGCGCTAAATAATGGCTAAATTGTGCCACATTATTATTAAAATGAACTAGGACGAAAATATGGAACGATTTATCGAAGTGCCACAGTTTTCGTCCTGATGATGGTTTCGTTAACCATATTACTGCGCATGCCGTTGTTAGACAGCGTTACCATTCATATTTCAGTTACCGCAAACATTTTACAAGGAGGCCCATAATTAAATACCATTAAATTATTTCTATCAAATGTTGATGTGGATTGGTGGAAAGAAAACGCCAAAAACATTAGGTCTGATAAACATTTGTCCATTTTGTCATTAAATATTTTAATCTAGTTACATAGGCATTAATTTGAAGTATTATCAATTATTATGTACATTATTTTGTCATCCTTACTTTGTCAACATTTATGTTTCATGGGCATACATAGAGATCCGAGTGGTGTTTTATTTCAGGAATGCAAAATGCTGAAAGCAAACACGCATGTTGGCATCATAGATCTATATCGAGTCTATTATTCTGTAGTCATGGAACCGGTGGTTGACATAGTGAGGTTGGGTCACATTTCCGCGTACAAGGTTGTCCAGTTCTTCCAGGATCCCTCTAATGAAGTCGCGTGTGTGCATCTCCATGCACTGCTCGTTGATGGGCATATAATTCATTCCAGCTTGGAGGCGGCAGAACTCTGCAGAAGAAATAATAACATCTTGTTTCTTGGCCAATGTATCTCAGCAGTAATGTGACAAGAGTTTCTTCAGCCCACTCAAAACCTCACGAAAGAAGGGTGGCTGTGGTTACCAATTCCAAAACCCTTGAAAGTCAATTACTAAACATACCTTCCTGAAGGTCTTCAAAGTTATCTGGGACCACACTGGCACGGTGCAAAATGCCATATCATGCTCTAGTAATTCTGGGATATTCCCATTTGACCATAAGCGTGGGGATATGCTCAAGGCTGTTCCATCCTCAGTCTGCAAGTCCCCAATGTCTATAATCTTCAGAATTGCATCCATCATTTCCTGAGAATAAAGTATTGGCCGTGTCTCATCAGGTAGAAGCCTTGCCTCATACAAATGACACCATGTCACAGCTCACCCAAGCTGATCCAGTCGAAGATGAGAATCCGAAGGTCTCCGAGGTTGTACTGTTTGACATGGCTACTCTCACTGAGGAGAATCTGGATATCGAAGTTGATGAAAATGGGAACTTGTTTATCAACATTCCCCAAATTCCCAAATTATAAGTTGTAACGGATGTCCCCAAAATGTGTGCAGTGCTGCCAGAAGATCAACAGTCTGATCCCGCTAATGTCTCTGATATGCAGACCGAAATAGTCTATACTGCTGCTCATTGACATATATGTGACATGGTGACAGAGTCACTACTGTTTGGTCATGCTAATGTCATCGACCTTCATGAACCATTACTCAAACCTCAGAATTCGACATTGATCATTAAGGATAGAGACCATCTAGAAAACAATGATCCTCTTAAAGCTACATTACTATTTGATAGACTATTGAAGTTCCCCGAAACATTTAGAACAAATAATATACCACAGTGCAAAGACCTGAAATATCCGAAAACACTTTCGACTTCTGAAATGATTACTTATCTACAGAAGAAGAAAGACAAAAAGATAGAAGAAACCAACCTTAAAGCACAGAAGATAATCATGAGGTTAAGAGAAGAATATAAAAAACACCTGGAGAAAAAATAATAAGGCGGAGACTAACAGAAGAGAGACGGAAGCTAGCTGAGCACAAACGAGCAATTAAAGAACACCAACTAACAGATAAACGAGGGATATACCAACGAGAAAATAAAACCTTATCTCCTGGCAGGTACGCCTGACATCGCATCGCATCCTCTTCCATTGCTTAGAATACAACCATATTAGAGAACAATATTACAATGCACCAACAGGTAAATAGCTGCAGGAGCATATTACCCCGGATACAATTTAAAATCTTCTAAGAGAACCTGGTCTTTTCCTTTTAATATAAATTGTTTAAACTCAGAACATTCAGTCAATATCGTAACCTTGAATTGTTATTTGCTCCAGAGAAGCAGGTCTTGTATTTTAACAGAAACGTATTAAATTATCTCTAGTCAAAGCTAATAATTACTTATCACACTCTACATTTTAAGTACCTTTTGGAAGATTAAGAATCTAATTTTAGCTTTTCAATATCCTGATACATCTATATACCTACTGATTGTTTATAAATTTACCATTTCTTTTTTACAATATACACATTTAGATTTTAACTTATACACAGCTTTTATCTACGACAATAATCTGGCTTATTAACCTTATTAAATTTTAACACTGTTTTATTTTCAAACATTCTAGGACACCGAATGGCCTAAATTGTTCCAATGCGTCATTAAACAACATTTATACATTCATCAGTCTCCTTTCATTTATTTGGGATATAAAATCCCGAACAATCTTATCGGGAAATTAACAAATTATTAACATAGGCCAAATTCAATAGTCACACTGACCCTTTCTTTAAATTGTAGTTTCTTGAAACTGTTCAATTTGTTTGAACATCAAGATGATGCTATTCATGATTAATATTTTTCCGCATGAACACATTGTTGAAATTGTCTAGAATGATTTGAATTACGTCAACAGATAGTTAATGTAATTTTTGAGGAATTAGGGTGATTTGATCACATTTCTGAGTATTTATCACTATGCGAGCTGCACTATTCTGAATTCGCTGAAGGCGATTGATGTTATAATGAGATGTGTCATATAACAGGGAGTTACAATAGTCTATACGAGATGTAACAAAGGCATGAACTACAGTTACAAGTGCTTACTGTGTCAAGAATGCTTTTAAACAGTGGATGTTCTAATGATGCTATTAGGCAGCTCGGTATAGTGATTGACATGTTCATACATGTTAATACATTGGTAAAAAATAAGCCCTAGATTTCTTACAGATCCATTAGGAGAAATCGAAGATGCACCCATCTGTAATGTTGTTGTCTTTCGGGATTTAACACCATGTGGTGATGCCAAATATATAATATTTGTTTTATTATCACTTAGTTTTAGAATATTGTGAGTCATCCACACCCGAATATCACCAAGACAATGTTCTAAATTATTCAAGAAAAGGATAAATTTAACCCATTCTCAGCTGTGCGTCATCAGATTACAAGTGATATTTAACTCCATATCGCTGCACAATGATCCCAAGAGGACGGGTATAAATTGTGAAAACCAGAGGACCAAGAACTGAATCCTGTGGTACACCAGATAACAAAAACTGAATGTCAGATAAAATACCATGAACATACACTCTCTGGGAGCATTGTTCCAGATAGAATCGAAACCATTCAAGTACTTTACCTGATAGACCAAACATGTCTTTTAACCTAGAGAAAAGTGCATTATGGTCAACTGTATCAAATGCAGCAGACAGGTCCAGAAGAACATGTATTACTGGCTTACCTTGATTAATTGACATCATAATATAATTTTTCACCCTAACCAACGCTGTTTCAGTGCTGTGACCACTTTTATAGGCAGACTGTAGTGATTCATTAATTTTATTATTGATTAAATAATTGTTTAGCTAGAACGTAATTGTCCTTTCTATAACTTTATATAAACATGTAAGATTTGAAACAGGTCTGTAATTGTTTAGAATATTACAGTCCATAGTGTTTTTTTAATTAATGGTTTTACAAGGGCAGCTTTCCTGGATCTTAGGAAAACACCCAGAGATAATGATGTATTAACTATATTTGTAATTAAGCTTATCATAACATCCAGAAACTCTTTCACAAGACATAAAGGCATAGGGTCAACTGCACAGATAGCATTAGATGACCTTTTCAGCAACTGTCTGATATCAGTCTCTGTAAAAGGGTCAAATGTATACATCCTGGACAGGGAGGACTCTTCTACCAATGACATGCCCTGTGATAAGGTGCTGGACGGGTAACTACTATGTATATTTAATATCTTTTGACAGAAGAAGTTATTAAAACAATGGGCCATGTCTTTATCTGAGGTGAGAATAATTTTATCTAGAATTTTCTGAGGTGAGAATAATTTTATCTAGAATTTTATTGACCTTGAACATTTCATAATGTACACACAAACTGGTTCTGATCAAAAGTTGCTAATAATAATAATAATAATAATAATAATAATAATAATAATAATATACAAAAGTTATATAGCGCCCTATATAACAATACCTTCTATGCCTCTTTGGGGGTTGCATTTTCTTATTGTACCATAAAAGCATTAGTATTCTTGGTATTTTCTTTGTCCTTAAAGGTGGATGCTCATCTACAAAGTCACTCAATGTATTAATATAACGATCCACCAGATGATCCACAGCATCCGGTGTATCAAATACCAGGAAGATTAGCAAGAAAAGATTCCTTGTCAATCAACTTATCTTTTCTGTATAAAATAACTTTAGCTTAAACAGATTGTTTCTATAAAGATACATTAATGTTAATAAGGAAATGATCAGACAGCATGAAAGACACAGACACACCCTTAATCAAATTGTCATCATCACAGGAGATGACAAGATCTAAGATGTGATCATGTCTGTGTGTTCTTTCTAGCATATGCTGCCTGAGATTGGCAGATCTAAGAATGTCAGCCAGTTGTTTGGTATCTGCAGTCCTCTGGCAATCCCAATGTATATTGAAATCACCTAAGATCAACAGATGGTCAATGTTGGTAGGAACAGAGTCAACAAATTCCGAAAATTCCTTGAAGAAATCTGCTAGCTTTCAGGCCATTTTTCTTAGATTGGTAGATAATAGCTACACGAACAATTATCACCCCCGGAACAAAAGTCAGTAAATTGGTAATTTTTAAAAGACTTAGCATGAAAGCGCAAATGGGTTTCACGAATCCAATGATAGAATGAATATCCAGCGGGAGTAACATGACCAGCAATTATTTTCTGGTCTGAAATATTACCAGTCAGCCAAGTCTCTATAATCATCAGAATTATTACAGATCGACTAATAATTTATAAGACCAATACTTATATTTTGTACATCTGTGCTGTTATATGGTGTTATTGGCACATTGATCAAATTACTTGCATCAGACTCAAACTGCTTTCGATGCTTTCCCCTACGCGGGCACATCGCTAGGCAAATGGTATTACCACTAAAGGGTCGTAAGGAAAACAATTGATCCCTAGTATAATTAATTATAATTATAGAAAGAAAATAAGTGATAATAAAAACATACACAAGCAAAAAACCGGGTTCTGAGTGGGCGATAATATGGGGCATCAAATCATCAGTTAAAAAGAAAATACAAGAAATACCAAATAACTAAATGTAATCAACTTAAATATAAATTAAATCTATATTACATAATATGTATATAATTGACGATAATCGTTTCGTTTGCTAGACAATGAAGCCATTAGAAGTCATTACATAACAAATAATTTATTACAATTTATTATGATCACAGAGATAAGACAATTCCTTCTTGGTTTTGTGTTTGCATTCAGTGATCAGATTTTTTTCCAAAAACAAATCATGCTGGTGACAAAATATTCAGTTCAAAACATGAAATAATTTTAGAAAAGCATTTTTATGTATTTAAGGATGTATTTAAAAAATCAAATACTTTATGAAAGGAATTAAATACAATACAAATAATTTTCATCATGGAAAGTTCAAATACAAATAGAAATACTTTCAAAAATTATTTAAATACTTTCAAAATGAAAAAAAGGATTTGATCCCATGTCTGGTTCAGTGGCGAATTGTGCAAACCTAGACTCTGGAGACAACACGTTATCTTCTAACTAACGTAGAACGATCACATCTGTGGCTGAGACGTTGAAGCTTTTATCAGTGCGACGTAGCCGGTCGCATACAAGTGCGTTCTTTCCATCATACGACACGTTAATGTGCGAATTGCACATTCTGCAATACTCGAACCACACTCCCGCGACATGCAAAAACTCGTCATAATTGTTTTTCTGTGCAACAATTAACGAATCAAATCCTTTAAAACACAACACGTGGGTAAAAACAACCAATCAGAAATTGAGTATGGCTGCAAGTCCAAACCTGTTTGTTTTGACTCAATGATTACATTGCAAACACGATTATCGGGAAATAAGATTACGCGGCAAACATGATAACGAGACAAACAAGAACACGTCAGCTATAGCAGATAATCAGATACCGGATAGCGTTACCTACATTAGCGTAACGTCAAACAAGCTTGGACACGTTTCCACGTTTCTGTTGACCCAATAAAACACACAAGACAATACATAGCCACAAATTAAATAAATGATTCCACACCAAGTTTGAGAGGATTAGATATGTTTTTTTGAAGCCAATATCTAAACATTCAGTATCTAGTAATTACATCATAATATTTCAAAAACAGAAAACCAGAATTGAACGAAACTCACATAATTCGATTAATAGTGAACTCTACAACAAACATTTCTCATTGAGAAAACCGGAAGATTCTCTTCAGAAAGCACATGATGCAACTGAAGGACCAGGTGAAACTCATTATAAAATATTAAAACATTTGCCAAATACATCACTGCAAAGTTTTTGGTTATTTACAATGAGGTATGTGAGACGGGCCAATTTCCAGCTAATTAGAAAGAAACAACCGTCATACCTATTCCGTGTATTATTATGTGAACAACATGTGGTTTTGCCGTATATCCAGCCAATTGTTATTAACTAAACCTCACCTACAATAATAAATATTCTGCGGTGCCTTATATGGCAATGCATATATTATCAATACATTCCGGAACCAGGAAAAGATCAAACAAATCCATCCAAATATCGCTCTACTGTCAGTTGTATTTGTAATACAATGGAATGCATGGATGGCAAGGTATGGTGTTTAGAGACAAATGCTTTACTGACAGTGTACCAAATTAGCTTCAGAAAAAGCAATCAACTATCGATAAAATTATTAGATTGGAGCTTGATGCTCGAGAAGTATTTATAAAAAGGGTAACACAGTATTTGATTATTTAAAGAAGGCATATCATACAACATGGAAGCAAGGCATCATGAGAAAGTTCCATGACGCGGGGTTCAGAGGTCGGTTGCCATTTTTCATATCCAACTGACTGAAATTTGAAAATTATCCGTTAAAATATCAGATTTATACGATCAAGAAGAGGTTATGCACCAAGACAGCATTTTATCAGTAGCACTACGTAGTGTGAAAATAAATGGCATAGTAAAACATAGATACCCGGCATTGTCTGTTCTCTTCATGTTGACGACTGTGTTGTATCCTACAAGTTGCACATTGCAACAAATGTTATTCCCGCAATGTAGATTCCCATTATTCAATGCTATCTTCATACCGCCATTAAACAGACACAAGCTCAAATTAATTCATTACACAATTTGAAGAAATTAAACATGAATATGGCACATTCAAATTTATTTACATTGATTATTCAAAGAATGAAAACCAATTTGGATCTGCTGCTGTAATGGGAACAGGCTCTTTGACAGAACGTCTAACTGATGAAGCTTCGATTTTCTCAGTTGAGCTTCGAACCATTTTACTGGGCTTTGAATATATAAATAGATCAATGCATAATATATTTGTCATTTACACTGATTGATTATCCAGCCTCCAAGCAATTGGTAGTCTAAAACTGGATAATATTATTATTTCGAAATGGCATTGATAGAAATGGAAAAACAGATGCTGCTGCTAAACGAGCGTTTCAACTAAATGCTTAAAGAAAAGAAATTACCCTAATGAGATTTTAGACAGACAATAAAGTCTCAACACCTAAAACAAATGGGAGCAACTTTGGAATGATCAATATATTACATTCTGTCAAAGCAGACTTTGGAGAATGGCTCACTGAGTACCTAAAAAAGGAATTAGTTTATCCAATGCACACATAGGGCATTCCTATATTACACACATGTATATATTTACAGGCAGGATCTCCCGTTTTGTATTTCATGCCATCAAATTCTAACAGTGGAACACACAATCGTACACTGTATTGAAAGTGATGACATTAGGAATGCATTATTCAATGTTTCTACTTTAGAAGATCATTGTATAGATATTAATCCAAAAGTAATAATTTGATTTTTACGAGAAGCTGGTCATTGCTACTTGTTTGAACGTAGACTGTTCATAAGTTTAATTGTGTATTGATGGAAGCTAGTCTTGGTTTTATTGGAATGTATCCGTGCACATTGATTGCAAGAGAAATACTTTTAAAATAATATGTTCATAGCCTTAATTGAGACCTTTGTCTATTTTTGGTACACATTAGCCTTTTGTGACGATGTACCGGAAAACCAGTCATTCATTCTCAAAACGTTTTAGGACACGGATTGGCCTAAATTGTGTCAATGTGCCATAAAACAAGATTCATCCACCTATCCTTCATGTGTTTAATTGTGTATTGGTGGAAGCTAGTCTTCGTTATTTTTTATTGGATTGTCTCCTTGCACACTGTTTGGAAAAGAAGTATGTTTGTAATATAATATGCTATAGTCTTAATGTAGACCATTATCTACTTTAGGCAAAACTTGCATTTTGTGCCGATTTGCCGTAAAACCAGATTCATTCATTCATTCATTCATTTAAAAGGACTCAATACATTTAGAATTATTTGTAGAAATTCTTTGATGAACCCTATGTTTTAATAACATATTATCAAAGGTTTCATGGTCTATGTTATCACCACTCACTATATCTTCTGCAATAACGGTATTATTATTATTCAGCATTTCAGCTACATCTGATTTGTCATCAAGTGGCGAGCAGTCGTATGCACGTTGATTCACCGTCACATTCACAGTTTTAAATACAAGCAATTACAATATAAGAATTTTATTAATTCCATTAATATATATATATATAAACTGTATGCAATAAAAATAAGCAACCCTCATTTGTCAGACAATAACTGATATCAACGAGATGATTACTGGATGTCAGCAATGAAAGTTGTTCTCATGTAAAACCAATCTGACTTAACGACGAGATGGCTGCCAACGGGAAGTAAATGACTTCCGATGAGATTTCCAACGAGACGATGATGACTTACGATGAGACGAGAATGAATTTGTGTGTATATGACTCTCTTTCTATCTCTCTCTCTGTGTGTGTGTGTTTTTCTGTTTGTGTAGTCTCTCTCTGTGTGTGTCAACCATTCTCTCAAATATCGACTAAATAATTTAGTACATGTATCACTCGTTTATTGCTTAATCAGTACATGAAACCTATAATAACACAATTAACACTAATGATGCTTTAGCAAACAAAAATGAGAATAAATTAGTGACAATACACACATTATCGCATTTTTACAGCAACTTACTTAATACTACAAGGGAAAAATATGACAGATGTTTCTATAGATATTCAGTAATTTAAATACACTAATTCCACAACTCTTTGGATAACCACACCATCACAAGCAAGAAAATAAGTTTCTTGGTGTAATGGTCAATAATTCAATTCAAGTTTCACCTTGCCTTCAGCACCATCTAATTTGAAAGGTGGCAGTAGCAATGCTCTGGAAATAAGAAAGGGTGCCTACCATATCATGACATCAACTACATTCAATCTAGGTTTTCCTATGGCAAAACCCTTACAGTAATTAATACACATTTGAGCACAAACATACTAAGACTAGGCTCATAGACTTCTAGCCTTCATTACGATATATGTGATTTAGCTCGGTTTTATTTAATACCTGGTGGCCATCTTGAAATTAAGATTTCGTATTGTTGTCAGTGATAACAACTTAATCACCCATTCCTTCATTACGTGGCATTTAACATCAAAATTGACATATATTGAAATAAAGACCTTTATTCAAAGTTAAAATAAGATGTAACTCTTTTTCATAACTACTATACTAAACAATAATTGTCAATACGAATTCTTTTTATAAGAATAATCTGGTAGGAATAGTCTACAAGTATTAACTCATCAGTAGTTTTACCATAGACATAGATCCACATACATTTAGCAATTAATTGCCACAAGTTTACAGACTTAACAAAGCGTGGTGGTTCTGTTGACAAACACCTTTGTCTCAAAATTCAATAAACACAAACACCGCAGTGGGTTTTTACAAACTGGTATTCATAATAGGTATATAACAGATTATGTATAACAGATAACACAGCCCACCAGTACATATCAACACGTCTCAGCGAATGGAGTAAAATAAGGGAGCTCGGGTGGCCATGGGATTATGCACTCGGCAAGTGCAGATATTACTGAGCTTGCTGACAATTTCGGTCGTGAAGACCGCTAGAGCGCAGTCAAAGCCATACCAGGAACACTATCACACCATTCATTTATTCCTTTTGGCAAACACAAATTCAAATTAAAAGACTTTATGTGATCGTATATAAAATACCGTTTCACTAATATCTATAGTACAGGAGTGCAGGACCATATATCAGGACAGCATGTAGCTTACATGTGTGGGTTGGATTAGGAGTTATTTCTGAATGTTCTAATGAAAACAAAGATGGGAATATTTATTACATGAGATGTACCTTATTTCGTGGCCACCAGAGTCCGCAAGGGATGTTTGTTGGGTGCCATTCACTGATGTAGTGTGGATCATCATTGTTCATGAAATTCACAGCAGGGAATGTAGATAATATAAGTTAGCATCCTCCAATGCTTCTAAAAAATGGATAATTTGGCAAATTAGTCAAACACATATACCGGTATTATAACTACAAAGGCCTACCACGCATTCACATTTAACTTTAAACAACATTGCGTGACATTTTTATACGTAGGATTCTATAACTAAACCATTTTATTTCTCATGTGAGGCACATCATTATTTGGATAACGAGTATCAAATATTGTATAATCATTGTAACTCAGCTGTTAATAAATTGATAAAATATGCAATAACTGTGTTTGTTCTCTATTTGTAAATGGATGTTTTTTAATTACGTAGGCCTACCCGTCTCGAGGGGCATTAAGATATACGTTTAAATCTAGCTGCTATGGTGTATATGCAAGCAACCACCCCATCACTTATAAAATCGCTTTTAAACACATACAAGTTATTACTAAATGTGTCCAACTAGTTTTGCATATGAAAAGTGTAAGTTTCAATGTTTGTTTTGGAAAATCATAACTATATGAAGTACTTTTAATCAGAAACAGAAATTGTGAGAACATGCAGTTAACATGCGTATGAGACCACACTCAAAGTACCAAAGGTATCAATAATTTTAACATGGCCAACTGTTTCACCAATTATCGTACAGGTGACAAAGTAAATGCTCAAAATTAACTGTTAGAGCTACATATAAATAATGTACCATTTATATGTGAGGTTTATATATCTATTCAAACAATGAGATATAGACATTTACAATAACAATGTCTACTCGATTTTGCCTGTCGTGAAGCAAAAACGGAGGTCATACCCCTTTGTTTTAGGGGCCTATACCTTTATATTCAAAATGTTGTTCTGGGCTGTTTTAAATCGAATAATCGTATAGATAAGATTACCAGCTGGGCCCTTATTATATATGAACATTTCAAATTTTAGATTATCCAGTATTAACAAGGTGAGTATGCATATTAGGTCTGAAACTAGTTATTGATTGACAGTGGCTGATTTATTCTTCGAGTTCATTCTATAATGTGGATGCTGTGTAGTAAAATGATCAATGATAAACTATCTTAAAGTTAACATGTTATATCGGCAATTAGTTTGACCATACCACAGATATATGATGGATCTTGTTCATATATTCCATTATAAATAAGGAAATGTATTTTAACATTTTGTACAGGGGTGACCTTTTCATATTAACCTGTCTTTGACATAAGTCACACCCGTGAAGTGATATTTGATGTTTTTTTATCTTTCTTACAGATGGCTTCCAGTGGAGGAAATCTTATATTTGCTGCACTTTTCATCTTCCTGCTGGTGAATGCCTGTGTTATAAGATGGTATGCTGATGTTTTATGTGGCTTAGATTTAGGCAAAACATTGTTGAATTATATTTTTCAAACTGTTTTAAATATATAGTCTCTGCCGTTTATTATATAAATATAACAACCACTAATAACATGTATATCAATTTTTTGCTATAACACACACACACACACACACACACACACACACACACACACAAATTTGTTAAATGTATAGCTATAATAATCCCGACATGTCATTCGCAGTATCGGAGATCTGCCTGAAATCCGCTGTTCTCGACCATGGGTAAAATAGATCAAGTGGATAGGCGCTTTAATTTAGATCCCACCACACCTAACTGCATATACTTAGGGACGCTAAATTAGGCGTGAATGAACGTTCCCTTAGTGATGAACGGAAATGTATGAGGATTAGCTGTTAGGTTCGGGTAAATCATAGTATTTACTCAGGTTTGAGACGATATTTCGTTCTAGTCCAGTAATAATCCATTGTGCGGTATTGCTACTTTGTTTTTATTTTAGTTAAATCACTTCAGTGAGTCCATACTGAGTTAGTGTACATTCTCTTTGTTATGAACAAACTGTAATGTTTGTTAACACGCTGAGGGTATATAAAAGGCTTGAATTTTCACTTAGGTTAGAGAAGAACTTCGACGCCAGACCAGTCGGACGTGTATTGATACATGGTTCATATAGGTAGGATTTATTCAGTTATTCGAACCCAGAATAAAGCTGAGGTCAGCATCTGAGGTGTCGAAATGTTTTATATACAGGTTTCTTTTGGACCACAGAAAATTACTGGTGAATGTAAACTGTGGTGTCAAAATAGTTTATGATATGTATTTAGCAAGTCACCATTGAACCACACGCACGTGTTGTTTGTTGCGAGCTGTGGTATCAAATGGTATGTTTTTTACGTGCTTCCGCTTTTTGTACGTAGCCTGCATGTAGCCGCTTTCCTGTGGGCGTAACATATTTGTCGCGTACGAAAAGCGAATTAGCTGGTTCCCACAAGCTGATGAGTAGACCAGACACATGCTTAGGTATACGCACACATTTATCAATATGTGGAGGTATGGAACATTTTATTTTTAGATTAATGTATGTATAGTTGTATTTAGATTTATGGAGGTAGGTTTCGAAGGATGTTTAGATATGTTGATGCTCTGTGCCTGTTGCCTCTTTATATGTACCCTAAAACACACGCACACGCACATACGCACACGCACATACGCACACGCACATACACACACGCACAGATACGCACACGCATAGATACACACACACACGCGCACGCACACACGCGCACGCACACGCACACGCGCATACGCACACGCACATACGCACACACACATACGCACGCACACATACGCACACACGCACATATACGCACATATACGCACATATACGCACATATACGCACATACGCACACATACGCACATATACGCACACATACACACACATACGCGCGCACACACGCGCACATACACACACACACACACGCACATACGCATATACGCAGACACGCACATACGCACATACGCATATACGCACATACGCACATACGCACACGCACATACGCACACGCACATACGCACACGCACATACGCACACGCACATACGCACACGCACATACGGCACACACACATACACATACAACACATAACTTTACAAAGGAAATAGATGAACTAAATGTCCTACGAGAAAACAAAATTTAACAATTGAAGAAAAATTTACACTAAACAACTTACGTAAAAATAAAGATATAGTAATTAAAAAAGCTGATAAAGGTTCGGTAGTAGTAATAATGGACAAAAAGAATTATATTACTGAAGGAAAACAGTACGGAAGCTATGACGCGCTATTACGCTCTGCTTCAGCGCAGATGTCAGTCTTTTAATAGGAATTAAGATAAACAGTTTTAATAGTAGTCGCTTCATGACGCCTGCCCGTTGTAAAAACTGATCTTTGAAGACAGTGACAATTGGGTTATATGGTTTATATAGTATTGCTTTGAAGAAAGATACAGCAATTAAAAAATAGCTATAAATAGGGCTGCTTAGATAATTAATCTAAACATTCTCACTACTGCCGTGATCTGACTTGGGTGTTCTACTCCCAAACTCCACGGCTGTAGGTGATTCGCTTTTTGTTTTGCTTGGCGGCTTAGGGACTGG
>JAODUP010000905.1:0-35000 GCA_025642065.1 Paralvinella palmiformis
AAATAATGATAATGTGTGTATAAACGTTCAAGATACGTAGAAGTGAAAACAAGCTGCGTATTTATGGCAGCTTATGCATCGGATTTGTTGATGATTCTCCTTCTCAGCATTATATTAATGTAAGCTTAATAAATGTTATAAAAATTATATTATTGTTATTATTATTATTATTAGTTGTTTATTTCGTACTGTACGGCGTGTTAAAAATAAACGTTATAAATATCAATATTATGTACCGAATGTTGTTTATATATGAATGCCATAAGTAATAGCGATGATTGCTAGTCCATATAGGCTGTTAAATATAGGCTATATATATACGGTGTTGTACTGTTTTATCCAGATATATAATTGTGATCAATCTGTATAAAGATAATTAGACTATAGTAAAGACTGTATGTATTTAACTTTCAATTTATGAGATATATTTTGCCCATAGTGTTTTAAATTGGGTAAACGACATGGTCGGTCATGAATTAGTTCTGTTGATTTGTGACCACTCAGTGAAGCTGATAACATAGACCTGAATTACAGATTGATTTATATCTATAGATGATTTCACGACAACGTTCCAAGTTGGGAGATTGGAATTGTTAGCACAATAAAAAAGCAGCAAGGTGTTTATCAAATACGATATATAGGGAGTAAAAAGTACTGATACGTCACTAAACCGTGCGAAGCTAGCATGTCTTTATTATATCGAATTAAGATCTGAAAAACCGAGAAAAAGCCTGCGTCAGACACTATGATCAATGTGTTAAATGAACTCTTGCTGATATCACAGGAAAACCGGTAGGTAAATGGTCGAAATAATCAGCTACAAGGTCGTAACCGAAATTTGAGAGAAATTCC
Organism: Paralvinella palmiformis; assembly: GCA_025642065.1. Lineage (NCBI taxonomy): Eukaryota > Metazoa > Annelida > Polychaeta > Terebellida > Alvinellidae > Paralvinella > Paralvinella palmiformis. The sequence goes on from JAODUP010000905.1 coordinate 853, forward strand.
GTAATGAACCCATTCCTGTTTGGCAACCGAGACACCCCTTGATGCAGGAACCCAGTTAATGTCGATTGGTAAAGACGACTAGTATACTAAGACATATACCTTGATAACTTGATACCTGATATATGGAATATAGAGGCATTGCCTGATTATTTATTCCGGTCTTGACTGGTACATATACAATTTATTTACAATATTTGCATAGCGCTCGTGACAAATTGTATCGCTCTGGGTGCCAAAATGTATCCAACCTGGACTTAAAACTGTTTATTCACTGGCTTTCAATTACTTCAGCTGGGAGCGAGTTCCAATCGTTCACAACTCTCTGACTGTAACCTGACTGCCGACTTCCCAGTCTGGGGTGTGTGTTTACTATAATCTGGTTGTGACCTCAAGTGACTGATGCAGCACTTTGTTCGAATAATGTAGAACTATATATTCTATCGATTCCATTTAATAATTTGTAAGTGTGAATCATGTCCCCTTTTCTCCTGCGGTATTGTAATAATGGCAATTTGGGGGCTCTTAATCGCTTATCAAATTGGTAAGCCAGCTTTGTAATAACTTTCCAGATACAATTGTAACATACCGAATAGAAGTAAATCTTGATAGATTCAGCGTATCATCAATTTTATATTTCAAATTAGTTATTATGCCTCTTTGGCCATATTGCAAGAGTGCGAGACTATTTTCCTAAGGCTGTGGCCATTCTGTGTGCGAGGTCGCAAATTCGCAACTCGACAGTGGCACTGTAGTAGGAGGGTTTTTTCATCCAGCCAGACAACTGCCAAGGTTTTCTCCACCGAACATGCCATAAATTCTAAATTTATTTCGAATTAGTCTCCGTTCGGAAGCTATAAATTACAGACCATATGCGTCTCCCTTATTTGACGTTGCAAGCCACGTTAAAAACTGCCATTTTGGCTATTATTATTATTATTATCAATATTATTATTACTATATTTCAATGATGCGTATATGAAAGCTAAAGACGAGGCTTTAATTCTGATCTATATTAACTGCTTATTTAACCCAATTAATGGCCAACTTATTTTTAGCTTATTATTCAGATTTTAAAATAATAAAATAATGATAATGTGTGTATAAACGTTCAAGATACGTAGAAGTGAAAACAAGCTGCGTATTTATGGCAGCTTATGCATCGGATTTGTTGATGATTCTCCTTCTCAGCATTATATTAATGTAAGCTTAATAAATGTTATAAAAATAATATTATTGTTATTATTATTATTATTAGTTGTTTATTTCGTACTGTACGGCGTGTTAAAAATAAACGTTATAAATATCAATATTATGTACCGAATGTTGTTTGGGGGAGGGGGCCTTTAAATTGGGCAACTTATTTTGCTATTCCATTATCGTATGTTGTATTTTGATTTTTTCTGAAGATTCTAAACCGCTCAAGTTATTAAATGAATTAAACGTAAACGAATACAGATTTTATAAACTAAGTGAGCATGTTAGAAACTGTTATATATATGTGCGTGCGTGTGTTTTAGGATACATATACAATGAAACAAACTCTGAATATCAACATCTAAATATCGTTTGAAACCTACACTTCCATGAATCTATAAATAAATATGACTATACATACTTCAATCTAACCATGCAATATTCTACACCTCCACATATCTGTACATATGTGGTTTAGACTACTCATCAGCCTGTGGTGTTCACCTAATCCGCATTTCGTAGCAACATATATGTCACATCCACTGGGAAACGGCGACGTACAGAAAGTATGTACAATAAGAATCATTTGACACCACAACTTGCAGTAAACAACACGTGCGTGTGGTTCACTGATGAGTTAGTAGATACATAGGATAACTACTTTGATACCACAGTTTACACCCAGCAGTAATTTCCTGTGGTTCAAAGGAAACCTATACATAAGAACATTTCGAAACCACAGATGATGCCACTTGCTTCATAGCGGGTTCGAATATCAAACCAAATGGTTTACAATCCCCAATTTTAGTTTATGCCATTCACATGCATGAATGATTAATAATACTAATAATAATACTAATAATAATAATAATGTATATTTAGTAAAGCACCCTTACTAGCAGAAGCCATTCAAAGGTGCTGTACAAATAATTTGTAATATAATACTACCCCAAATAATATGATTAATATCAGTAAAAGTATATACACACAACCAATGTGGACATTATGACTTCACTGTTGTGCATAATTATATCTTGCCCAGTAAACTTTGTTCGCCAAATCTGGAAAATCTAAATAGCCATTTTTGTAGGTTAAAGGGTCAATGCTAATATGTAAATTCTATTTTTACCCTGTTTACACAAATTGTTTTTTGCCAATTGCAGTAATATTTAATTAACTTTTCCTTTTGCGTCAGTACAATTAAGTGGATCTTGAAATGTGTCTATTCAAAATTTATGATTGCTATGTATATGTGTAACAGGACATGTAAATATAATATTTTTTTAACATAGATGTATCATTTCTGATTTTTTTCATTCTCAACCAATTGAAATCATAAATACAAATTCAAATAAAATATACTGGACACAAAACAAATTTCAAGTACTGGTATTTCAAAACTACACCCTCACTATACCCTCACTACATATGAATTGTGATTTTTATGTTTTTCTTATTTAATTATTTAACTACACCTTATAATTGTGTATATATTTAATCATCTGTCTTTATTGTTCCAAGTCATATATTTTGTATTATATTTATTGTTATTTTACAGAGCCTATTTAATGTATGTGTGGATTTTAAATACCAACATTGTAAATAAACATGTATGTAAAAATATGAATGTTTGTTACATATGAATTGTGATCATTATGTATGTATCTGTTATTTAATTGGTTAAAACATATGAATACATGTATGTATATGGTGCAATAAAGAACTATGCCTTATGTTTATATTTTTTTATCTTTATTTCAATGCACATATCAACATGTGGGTTTAAATTCTCCACCTTGTAATTAAACATGTTATGTAAAAACATAACCTTCGGTTCAAGAAAGTGGTGTTGTATTGTAGCTATTTGTTTATGTATCAATACGGTAATACTAAAATAAGTGAACAGACCAACCATAACTGACCATATTGTGTGAGAAACAAATCGTTTGTATTTTGTATCTTGCCCATTTTTGTCTTCTCTTCAAATTTAAATATATTTTCGCTTGAAATGTTAAGGCCACCATAATGAAAACGAAGTACCCGATAAGATGATATTAGGATTCATATAAATATTGTTATAATTTGGTGAAGAAATAGATAAATATTGTTATGGCGTTTTTGAAAGACTGAGTAATAATTTTCCTGGGTAGTAGAAAATCTGGTTGTAATTGTCATCATTCTAACTATTGACAGTTTCAGCGCATCATCAATCGGATATTTTGAATTAGTTACCATGCAATGACGCATAACTCAAATCTAAAGAAAAAATTCAAAATAATAAAATAGTAAGTATATATATATATATATATATATATATATATATATCGTATATATCTATGTATAAGGCGATCCGGTATATAAGACGAGATCAATATATCAGTCAATATCAAGCGAAACAGCCTAACTCAAATATAAGACGAGGCAGACTCGAAAGCTTTCATCTAGACTAGTTTACTAGCTTGAGCAGTTAAGCAACACTGTTCTGGTTAATGTTGACTGCAAAAATTAATATCATATTTAAATTTTAAAAAGTGGTTGGCGACATGGATCATCTGTCATCAATCAAATATGTTGTTCTTGTTATTCATTGACCTGATAGAAAACGGGTCAATGTTGTTATTTATGTGTGAATGTGTGAAAATACTATTTACTACACATTCGTTCATATGTACCTGACAATAAATTTGCATTGAATCAAATACATAAGTTGGCGTTGTGGTGGGGTGGCATTAGAGTGGGGAAGGCATGTCCGCTGACAGTCTAGGTGGTGGTTAATTACACGAGGCTTTTTATCCTTTGTTAGACCCAACTATCACGTTATTTAATGTATTAGCGATCGCTACCTAATGACCCTGACGCCCCATTTGTACACTACAGTGCAATTCCAATTTCCAAACTCAGTATACCTACCACATTCTGCAGCTTGTAGCATGCATGCTATCATAGTGACATAATTCTAATCATATGTGAATGCACCACCATTTGGATTGTCCATTGTTACATTGGACCGAGGTTGAATAAGGACAGCACCCGTGATAGCTCCCGTTTGTTCTTGAGAATGACATCCTGATTGGGTAGTGGATATTTGGCTGTCAGATTCCAATCTATGAAGCTCTCACCAACACGCCGCATTCTGTCGTGATAATTAGCTGACATATCACCACAACCAACGAAGACTAGAACCTACTCTGTACCAGCACAGCAACAGGATAGAAGGCGCTTGATATTCTCACTGAGGTCAGAGGTTACTCCGATATGTGACCAAAACAATGTGATAAAGCATCTATTATATATCAACTATGACAATATTTGGATGGGTATCAGAGACGTGTCCTAATACGAGATAATTGGCTAGTATATATTTCTTCCCCTTCCGTATGCAGCCATATTCCTCAATGAGCGATAGAGATAAGGTGCACAACTCATATTAGAATATGGTTGCCATATGCATGACTATTGACAATATTGCAAAGTACATTACTGTTGATTGACAGTGGATGGTTTTTTTCCAGCTCTGCACCAATCCGCTGTAGATCATCAGAGATAATTTTCCCCTCGCCTCTTTGTGTTTAATCTGTGTTGAGGAGTTGTGTGTTTCTTCATAGTGGAAGTGTTCCATTCGATCAGTGAGGTATTTCTACATAAGTCGGGTATTTCTACATCATGTTTATTAGTGGCTAAGATTTCTTTGTCCTATCCGTTTGATACTTTACTTCACCGACAACCTCACAAGTGATTTCTCTGTTATTACATTGTTGCTATTGTTAGCGATTGTATTCGACTATTTTCTTTTTTTAAACTATAAGTAAGCAATGAACTTAAAGCAAATAACCAAACAACGCCAGATATGTTAACTGAAATTTAATATTGGTAAAAATCAATCTAACAAAATCACCCATTAACTAGCTCCTTCATACTAACACGTATTCCATACGATACACATAGATCACAGAACATAAACACCTTTAACAGGATATAGTTTAGATAAACGAAAAAAAGAAGAAAGAATAATTTAACCGGACGTATGTAATAACACATAACTAAATAGAGACAGTAAAGTCAACAAAAGTCTTGTAGGATTACTGCACCGTTGGGTTATTTGTGCTTAATATAAGAATAAAGTAATTAACTTTGACATATCAGTTGTGTATAATATGTGATAAGACTACGGAAACATATATAATTAGTATTTGTAGAAGTACGGTTGGCGTAGATATAATATTCTGTAGTAGTATGGTGTTCCGTCTTGATAACTTCAGTAATGTCTAATGGTTATCGTACACGTGAAGTATTATTCCCAGGTACACAAAACGAAGCCGTCAATAAGAGCCGATAATCACAATATATCTTAACCTATAATTAAGATATATATATATATATATATATATATATATATATATATATATATATATATATATATATATATATGAGAAGAGATTAAGAATGGTGGTGAATTATCAAACACTAATAATTGTCACTAACAATGTAGCTAGCTAATCGCTGTTTGTAAGAGTATATTTCATACGAAATAATTTTCTTTGGTTTTGCTTTTGTACAAAAACTATTTTTTCAGGCATAACATATAAATAATATTTTAACACTAAAAACGAAATGCATCCTAAACATAGATACCAACAGTAATAAAGGGGCGCATTTGAGAGTGTGATTTGGCATGTGAGTTTGAATGTGTGTCCAGTGTGAGTTGTATGCGAATATATATATATATATATATATATATATATATATATATATATATATATATATATATATATGAGTGTGCGTGTGCTAATATATATATTATATACGTGCGTGCGTGTGTGCATCCGTGTGTGTGTTTAAGTGTGCGTGTGTATGCGTGTGTTTTATCCAGTCAAATGTCATAAGCTCAATCCAGGTATGCGTCCAATTTACGCTGAAATGTATGATGTCTCATCTATATAAAATATTCTAAAACATTCGCCCATTAGGTGTTTGTGATAAGGCAGTGTCATAGATAATAATAAAGCTGAAATACAAGGTGTGTGTGATTTAATATAGTCAGCAGCATGTTACCGCTAAATAAGAGCTAAGTCCTACCTTTGACACAATATCTCGTGAGTGTCTCATTCGGTGGACAGGCCTTAGGTTGGTCTTTCTTTAAAGGAATTATCTTTTCCTGTGTCTTAGTTTTTGGATCACAGGGTTGCCATTTGACTGACTTTTCGTCGTATTGACATTTCAAATGAGTTGCCTTTTTCTTTTCTTCTTTGTCTGTTGACGAAAAATATAGAGATAAATTATTAAATATGTGTTCATTATGTTTGATATATATCTGTCTCAATCTATCTATTTATCTATCAATCTATTTATCTTTTTAACTAACAATTTATCTAACTAAATATAAATCAATCTATATAATCATTTGTTTCCGTGTCCTAATGGTACCTCATTATGATAATGCAAATTTAAGAAGAACTATAATATTTTCATCGACTGTCATAATTATTTTGTAGAAACAATTATATTCAAATACCTATATTACCCGGGATTATATATTTTTAAATGGCTGAGTAATTAGCATAACGCTCAATATACGGTCGTTTTGAAACTTCAGTGTGATAGAGTTATTATAACTTTAACAAAATGCCATCTGTAAGCACTATATTATTTATGAACGATCACCATACATCACTAGAATAAAGCTATACTGAATTGTTTTGAAAAAATCCATTCTTTCTAAATCTTGGTCACGCACGCACGCACGCACATATCCACATGCGCACACACACGCATGCTCACGCACGATCACACACAGATACATCACACAAAACGCATATATATATATATATATATATATATATATATATATATATATGTATATATATAAGCATGTAACGTGTTCCTAGTATTCTGAGAAGGGTATTTTATGTAGTTCAGTGTAAGGATTTAAGTAATTTTTGTATGGGCTATACATAACCCTAATCTAAAACATGCGTCCATCAGGTGTTTGGGATAAAACAAGTTCTATTAAAATAATATTAGATAATTAAAATACAATGTTATGATAATTAAAATATGCAGTCACTAACTGGTTTGAACAAAGTTCTACCTTTGACACAATATCTTGAGTGTCTTTCGGTGGACAGGTCTTAGTTGTGTCTTTCTTTAAAGGAATTCCTTTTCCTGTTTCTTAGTTTTTGGATCACAGGGTTGCCATTTGACTGACTTTTCGTCGTATTGACATTTCAAATGAGTTGCCTTTTTCTTTTCTTCTTTGTCTGTTCACGAAAAATAGATAGATTAGATTAGGGTTAGATAGAGATAAATTATTAAATATGTGTTCATTATGTTTGATATATATCTGTCTCAATCTATCTAATCATCCATCAATCTATTTATCTTTTAACTAACTATTTATCTATCTAAATATAATTCAATCTATATAATCATTTGTTTCCGTGTCATAATGATACCTCATTATGATAATGCAAATTTAAGAAGAACTATAATATTTTCATCGACTGTCATAATTATTTTGTAGACAATATTATATTCAAATACCTATATTACCCTGGATTAAAAAAAAATGGCTGAGTAATTAGCATAACACTCAATCTACCGGTCGTTTTGAAACTTCAGTGTGATAGAGTTATTATAACTTTAAAAAAATGACAATCTGTAAGCACCATATTATTTATGAACGATCACCATACATCACTAGAATAAAGTTGTACTGAATTGTTTTGAAAAAATCCATTCTTTCTAAATCTTGGTCACGCACACACGCACGCACATACCTACATGCGCACACACACGCATGCTCACGCACGAACACACACAATACACACCACGCATATATATATATATATATATATATATATATATATATATATATATGTATATATAAGCATGTGAAGCGTGTTCCTAGTATTCTGAGAAGGGTATTTTATGTAGTTCAGTGTAAGGATTTAAGTAATTTTTGTATGGGCCATGATATAACCCTAATCTAAAACATGCGTCCATCAGGTGTTTGGGATAAAACAGTTCCATAGATAATATTAGATTTTTAAATACAATGTGTATGATAATTAAAATAGGCAGCGTCACGTAACTGGTAATTAAGAACTAAAGTTCTACCTTTGACACAATATCTCGTGAGTGTCTCATTCGGTGGACAGGTCTTAGGTTGGTCTTTCTTTAAAGGAATTATCTTTTCCTGTGTCTTAGTTTTTGGATCACAGGGTTGCCATTTGACTGACTTTTCGTCGTATCGACATTTCAAATGAGATGCCTTTTTCTTTTCTTCTTTGTCTGTTGACGACAAATATAGAGATACATTATTAAATATGTGTTCATTATGTTTGATATATATCTGTCTCAATCTATCTAATCATCCATCAATCTATTTATCTTTTAACTAACTATTTATCTATCTAAATATAAATCAATCTATATAATCATTTGTTTCCGTGTCATAATGATACCTCATTATGATAATGCAAATTTAAGAAGAACTATAATATTTTCATCGACTGTCATAATTATTTTGTAGACAATATTATATTCAAATACATATTTAACCCTGGACTTTAACAGTCAATTAATGGGTGAGTAATTAGCATAACACTCAATCTACCGGTCGTTTTGAGACTTCAGTTTGATAGAGTTGTCATAACCTTTATAAACACTATATTATTTATGAACGATCACCACACATCACTAGACTAAAGTCGTACTGAATTGACTTTAAAAAATCCATTCTTTCTAAATCGTGGTCAATATGTGGGTGTTGAATTATCTCGACAGTACGTGAGCTTAATTTCCCATCTGAATTTGTATGATAATTAATATCAATGGATGCACATTTTCCACAATCCTATTTTTATCTGAACTATTAGAATAATGTTATGTGGATTTTATTTTTAAGAATTGACGCGTGGAATAAACTAGGAAAACAATTATGATCGTATTCTATGATGACTATAAGTTGGTCCTTTTGTTACTTTGTGCAATTTATTTTTATAAATAAACTTGACCACGTCCAGTATTTAGAATTTATTTTTCAGCAGTTGATTTGGTGCCATATTGACAATCACATAGCCAAATATCATTCCAATGTAAGAATCATTGTATTGGTAAATCACATAATTGTTGCTTAGTTTATTTTAGGAATTAATTCAAATAATTATTACACTATTTCTTGTTAACCCCGAATTATGGTTTTTACTGTAGTCATTTTACAGTCTCTAAATGCTGTAATTACTTCAATATTAAAAATAACATACTTAATATTGTTTCGTTTCTAACATGGTGAATTCGTATTTACGGCTCTCTGAACATTCATTGTAGACAGATGAGGATATTTTCGCTCATAAGTTAATGAGCGATTTCTATGACGGAAATTCTTTATCAGGAAATTTTCTATCAGTAACTATTTAATGGCGTTTTAATGAAACGGGTTTTTAAAAAGCTCATACAATATTATGAGCGAAATCAATTAATGAGTTTTTTGTTTATGAGCTCATAATCTTAAAGAAACGCTCCCCTGATGATATGTGTCGTATCCGAAACGTTAATTAGCTGTTACCTACAGGCTGATGAGTAGGTTTGGTTTGGTTTTGTTGTTCGGGGAGAATCCCCAGGCTGTCGCTTAATCAGCACAGCCTCTATGTTGGAGTGGTTGAGAAACCTCCTCCCCACTCACAGGGGAGCAGTACGGAAAGATGGAGCCGAAATACCATGAGGGTGGTCACTGCCAGAGTGTTTTACGTCCTCAGGGGTTAACGTCCCCCTTTATTTTAAATAATTCAGTGGAGACGGCAGCGCCATTTAACGTGGTCAGCCACCCACGATGTAGTGAGCCGAGAAATTAATCCCTGGAAAAGTTTCGACCTCTTGCGGGGTTCGAACCTGCGACCGTTGGCACCAAGTGCCGACTGCTTAACCGCTAGGCCACCGGAGCTCACTGTTGATGAGTAGCCCAGCCAGATGTATATATATACGTATATATGTTTCGATATATGGAGGTGTAGAAATGTTATTTTTAGGCGTGGATGAACGTTCATTTAGTGATGAACAGAAAATATGAAGATTATCTATTAGTTTCGAGTAAATCATAGCATTTAGTCAGGTTTGAGACGATATTTCCTTTTAGTCTAGTAATAATCCATTGTACAGTATTACTGACTTTTTATGTTTGTTAAGGCGCCCAGGGACTATAAAAGTTCACATTTTTTACTGATATTAGAGAACAACTTGCGACGCCAGGCCAGTCGGACGTTTATCGATAGGGTTCAAATAGGTAGGATTTGTTTAGTTATTTGAACGCAGAATAAAGCTGAGGTCAGCATCTGTGGTATCGAAATATTTCTTTTAATATATATTTGTATGTATGTAGTAAGTCCCCACTGAACCACACACGTGTTCTTTATAGCGAGCTGTGGTGTCAAATGGTATGCTTTTCGTGCTTCTGTGGTCGTGATATACCTGTCACGTAGGAAAAGCGAATTAGCTAACCCCATATGTTGATAAGTAGCCCAGATATATGTATACGTATACGTATATATGTATCGACATATGGAGGTGCAGAAATGTTATATTTAGATTGTTGTATGCATAATTTATTTAGATTTAGATTTACTTTTAGTGATATTCTGCGCCAGTGCCTCCTATATGTACCCTAAATCACGCATTGTCCGTGCTAGACATCATACCTATTTCGATCCAGATTGCTTATTACACCATTGTAAGAAGGTCATGTCGTTACTACAACATGTTTAAGTCTATTAGCTTTGCTATGTATCATGTACAATCTCTATTGTTGCTCTCATACGTGGTTTGGCCAAACGACCTAAGTCGTGAAATCCTTATTGATAGATTTGTACTCCTGGAGTCGTTGGTTACTCCGGCCATGGATATTAAGCTGCGGACAAAGTTTTTTTCTCATATTATGAGTAATTAGGTTACACTGATATAGGAAATTTGTTAAATGTATAGCTATTATAATCCCGACGTGTCATTCGCAGTATCGGAGATCTGCCTGAAATCCGCTGTTCTCGACCATGGATCAAATATATTGAGTGATGAATCGTTTGACTAGAACTCATCATATTTGGGACTGCATATACTAGAAGCAATTAGTACGAACATTCCTTTAGCAGGATGAACGGAAACCTATGAGGATTAGCTGTTAGGTTCGAGTAAATCATAGTATTTACTCAGGTTTGAGACGATATTGTGTTCTAGTCCATTAATAATCCATTGTGCGGTATTGCTACTTTGCTTTTATTTTAACTAAATTACTTCAATGATTCCATACTGAGTTACGGTACATTCTCACGTGGTCGGCAAACTGTAATGTTGTTAACACGCTGGGAGTCTATAAAAGCCCTAATTTTTCACTTAGGTTAGAGAAAAACTTCGACGCCAGACTAATCGGATGTGTATCTGGTTCATATAGGTAGGATTTATTTAGTCATTCGAACCCAGAATGAAGCTGAGGTCAACATATGAGTTGTCGGAATGTTTTGTATACAGGTTTCTTTTGGACCACATCAAATTACCGTTTAAGGTAAATTGTGATTTCAAAGTAGTTATCATATGTATGTAGTAAGTTGTCATTAAACCACACGCATGTATTGTTTACTGCGAGCTGTGGTGTCAAATGGTATGATTTAAGTGCTTGCGGTTTTTGTACGTAGCTTGATTGTAGCTTTTTTTTCTTTGTCGCGTAGGAAAAGCGAATTAGCTGGTTCCCACAGGCTGATGAGTAGACCAGACACATGCATAGGTATACGCATACATATATCAATATGTGGAGGTATGGAACATTTTAGTTGTATATTAATGTATGTATAGTTGTATTTGTATTTAGATTTATGGAGATAGATATCGAAGGATGTTGATTCTCTGTGCCTGTGGGTTTTGTACCAAAAGCATGGAAGAATGCCAGCCTTGTAACCATTTACAAGAAAGGTGATCAAACAGACCGTGGGAACTATAGAGGAATCCCTCTTCTTTCCATAGCAGGCTAGTTCTTCGCCAGGATCCTCCTCGACAGACTGTGTACCCACATAAAACCTGAAGTAGTTCCAGAGACACAATGTGGCTTCAGAGGAATCCTGGGCACCGTGGATATGATATTTGTCTCCGGCAGCTACAAGAACGGGGCATTGAGCAGGACCGATCACGGATATATTATTTGCCGACTTCAGCAAGGCTTTTGTTAGAGTTGGGTGTGCCGGTCTATGGTAGCTACTGAGGAAGTATGGCTGACGAGAGAAGTTCACAAGAATGGACGAGGCACTGTATACCGGAATGATAGCGAATGTTAGTCTCGGAGCTGAAGTCTAAGAATAGCTCAGTGTCACAAATGGGGTCAAGCAAGGTTGTGTACTGACACCCACGTTCTTCTCCGTCTTCCTATCAGCAATTCTCAATGAGGCTTTCCGAGTCATGGATGATTGGGTCTACATACAGTGCAGAAAGAGCGCTCACGTATTCAAGATCGCACGCTTCAGACCCACAGCACGATTATATATATATATATATATATATATATATATATATATATATATATATATATATATATATATATATATAATTACAAACATTCTATAATGTCAACATCTCCGAAAAGAATCGAGGTCATGCAGGCAATTTAAGAGGTTGGGCAAACTCATAGTCCAAGTACAATGCACAGTTCATCAACAATGATCAGATGGACAGGTAAACTTAGGAAGGATTACCTAGTCTGAGAAGGCGAGTTTTCAAATGGTGACGGAAACAAACTATGTTATTTCATGACTTAACTTGTTGAGCGGGTGAATTCCCAATAGTAGGAACAACAACTGAAACATCACGAGTCCCCTTGTGAGTTTTAACCCTAGATACAGACAACAAGTGAACACCAGTTGAAAAGAAAACACGAGACATAGATCAGAAGGTTCTCCAGAAGATAGATTTGGATAGGCAATAATGTAGAGTTTGAAAATGGTACGAACCGTGACAGCGCAGTTAGTTAGACTCATAGCCGAACGGTCCCGAATTCGAGGCTGCATGAGCTGCAATACCATTATATAGCGACTGGTTCACTCATCCATAAAATTTAGTACCCGGCAAGATGCAATGGCTATGTATTTGGGTAACGCTTTGCGCTTATAATGGCAGCATGCGTTATATGCTCCCTAGGGAGTTGAGAAAGGTACTGGATGGAAACAGTTCTGGGTCAGGGATAATAGTATTGTAAAGTGCCTCAGAGCAGCTATCATGCTGAATAAGGCGCTATATAAATGTAACATTTTATTATTTGCATTATTATTATTGAACAGGGAGCCAGTGGAGAAATTTCAGAAGTGGGACAGAATCGGAAAACGAGGAAACCATGTGACAACCCTGGTTAAGAAGTTCTGAACACACTGAAGTTTTAGAATATCCTCCGATATATAATTATATATATATGTATATATATATATATATATATATATATATATATATATATATATATATATATATATATATATTATTATTTTTTTCGTCATATTGCATTTCAAATCAGCTGCCTTTGTCTTTTCTTCTGTGTTTGTTGACGAAATAAAATAGAGATACATGATCAAATATGTGTTCATTTTGTTTGATATTTATTTAATTATCTATCTGTTTATCTATCTTTCAAAATATCTGTCTATTTCAAATATATATTATACCTGTCAAGATACCCATTATTTATGACCATGTGTAGCTATAATATTTTTATTTGCCAGTTAAATTTATTAATTCCAATTATGCAATAATACATGTTACTAATTCTCACTTTTCTTTGACGACACAAACAACGAGCCTTAACCTAGATTCCGACTTAAAGCCTGTAGATTATTTCTATTTCGAGTCACACTGAAGTTTGACAATTGAAGTGTTCAGCTAACCATTTATAATTTATAATATAAGCATGTCGACTTTGCAAATATCAAACTTCACTTAAACGATTGATACACCATTAAATTGAAATTCTCAATTAGTTTCGACATTAAATATAAAAAACACAGGGACATACACAAACACACATCGAAAAATAAAACACACAAACCACACCTAACTCTATACACACTCACACACATACATATATATACATATACACAGACACACACATACCCACACAAATATAAACACCTACTCGCATTCACATGAACACAATCACACACACACAAACAGACACACAAACATACAAACCCTTGCATTTATTCTCACGAAACACACTTCTATACTAGCATATAAATATATTGTGTGCAGGTTAATGTACAAAATATCACGCGAAAACCTCCCCATATATATATATATATATATATATATATATATATATATATGAATGTTTGTATGTACTGGGTATGTATATGGGTGTATAGGTGTGAGTCTGTATATATATATAAGAATGTCAAATATGATATCTATATGCGGAGAAGGATATTTTATGTAGTTCAGTGTACTGATTTAAATCATTTTAGTATAGGCTATTATATAAAACTAATATAATCAGGTGTTTATGATAACCCAGTGCCATAGATAATAATAAGGCTGAAATACAACGTGTGTGATTTAATATAGACAGCAGCATGTTACTGATAATTAAGAGCTAAAGTCCTACCTTTGACACAATCTCTAGTGAGTGTCTTACTGGATGGACATCTCTTAGGTTGGTGTTTCGTTAAAGGAATTATCTTTTTCTGTTTCTTAGTTTTTGGGTCACAGGGTTGCCATTTGACTGATTTTTCATCGTATTGACATTTGAAAGCTGCTGCCTTTCTCTTTTTTTCTTTACCCATTGGTAAATAACAACAATAACGACATTAGAGAAACCTTGTTAAATATGTTTACATCTATGTGTGATAATAAAATGTGTTTGTTTAAATGCATTTTGTTGGAGTTTGATTGGAATGGACAGCTTCTGCTGATATAGTTGTTTGTATACGAAATTAATGTTAAAAATAAAATTAACAGTTGAAATTAATGACATGAAATAATTATTAGTACAATACGTGTAAAACTTGTTAGAATAGTATGTAGTTTATTAAAATATGTGTCACCGAGAAATAATAAAAAATAAATTCGAGTTTATGCTGGAAATATAAATATTAATAATATCAGTATGTCTTATTATAGTTAATTTGTGTGTATGCATATATATATATATATATATATATATATATATATATATATATATGTGTGTGTGTGTGTGTGTGTGTGTGTGTGTGTGTGTGGTGTGGTGTGTGTGTGTGTGTGTGTGTGTGTGTGTGTTTTAGCTGTGTATAATAAGGCACAGGCACAGAGAATCTCGAACCGTGAATTCAAACTCTGGACGTTTCTTCAGGGGACTGAATCCAGAGTGGCGACTTTTCTTGCTGAGACATGTGTAATGTCTCACCAGTCCCTAAGCCGCCAAGCGAAAACAAAAAGCGAATCACCTACAGCCGTGGAGTTTGGGAGTAGAACACCCAAGTCAGATCACGGCAGTAGTGAGATTGTTTTGTTTTTTTCAATTGATTTATCTTTCTTCAAAGCAATACTGTATAAACCATATAACCCAATTGTCACTGTCTTCAAAGATCAGTTTTTACAACGGGCTGGCGTCATGAAGCGACTACTATTAAAACTGTTTATCTTAATTGCTATTAAAAGACTGACATCTGCGCTGAAGCAGACCGTAATAGCGCGTCATAGCTTCCGTACTGTTTGAACTATTCTATCATTTTCAAACCTGACCTAACGTCTGCTATTGTAGATCTTATATGTTATTTATGACAAGCCGATTAGAGCTAATCTTGAATCTCATTGTATAAACTGGACATAACTGGACATAGGAAAGATAATTATATTCCCACATACAACCAAGGTGATTTTTATACGTTGTTATATAAAACACACCAACCGCGCGAGCTGAGTACAATGCCACCGCTCGAGATGTGATGCAGTGTTTCTATTCCTGAGTCAGGAGTACATGCTTTAAGAGCGTACTGTGTCTGCTACAGTCATTTAAATGTTGGATAACCAGGCCAAACATATAAACGGCGTGCCTCCAAAGACGCAAATAGTGCACGGAATATATACCTCTAGATCAACTTTTCTTGAATGCAGAGACCGGTAAATATGGTCTCCACGGATAGAAAACGGAACTTTCTCAACCGCAGCATAATATGTCTTGTGATATTTGCTGGAGGGTCAAATACCTCATAAACATACAAATCCAATAAATACTATGACTACTCGTCACTATTACATCGGCGCTTTAGCAGACCGTTATGGCAGAATTGCCTTTCTATATATTAACATTTTCAAATCAGACATAATGTCTGCTATACACACTATAATTATAATATAGGGTTTTATTAATGACAAGGAGACTAAAGTTAGCCTTGAATGTCATAGTACACACTGGACATAACTGGACATAGGATCACCATACATCACTAGAATAAAGTTATACTGAATTGTTTTGAAAAAATCCATTCTTTCTAAATCTTGGTCACGCACACACGCACGCACATACCTGCATGCGCAAACACACGCATGCTCACGCACGAACACACACACATACAATCACACACACACGCATATATATATATATATATATATATATATATATATATATATATATATATATATATATATACATACATGTGAAGCGTGTTCCTAGTATTCTGAGAAGGGTATTTTATGTAGTTCAGTGTAAGGATTTAAGTAATTTTTGTATGGGCCATGATATAACCCTAATCTAAAACATGCGTCCATCAGGTGTTTGGGATAAAGCAGTTCCATAGATAATATTACATTTTTAAATACAATGTGTATGATAATTAAAATAGGCAGCGTCACGTAACTGGTAATTAAGAACTAAAGTTCTACCTTTGACACAATATCTCGTGAGTGTCTCATTCGGTGGACAGGCCTTAGGTTGGTCTTTCTTTAAAGGAATTATCTTTTCCTGTGTCTTAGTTTTTGGATCACAGGGTTGCCATTTGACTGACTTTTCGTCGTATTGACATTTCAAATGAGTTGCCTTTTTCTTTTCTTCTTTGTCTGTTGACGACAAATATAGAGATAAATTATTAAATATGTGTTCATTATGTTTGATATATATCTGTCTCAATCTATCTATTTATCCATCAATCTATTTATCTTTTTAACTAACTATTTATCAATCTAAATATAAATCAATCTATATAATCATTTGTTTCCGTGTCATAATGATACCTCATTATGATAATGCAAATTTAAGAAGAACTATAATATTTTCATCGACTGTCACAATTAGTTTGGAGAAAATATTATATTCAAATACATATTTAACCCTGGACTTCAACAGTCAATAAATAGGTGAGTAATTAGCCGGTCGTTTTGAGACTTCAGTTTGATAGAGTTGTCATAACTTTTATAACACTATATTATTTATGAACGATCACCACACATCACTAGACTAAAGTCGTACTGAATTTATTTTATAAAATCCATTCTTTCTAAATCGTGGTCAATATGTGGGTGTTGAATTATCCCGACAGTACGTGAGCTTAATTTCCCATCTGAATTTGTATGACAATTAATATCAATGGATGCACATTTTCCACAATCCTATTTTTATCTGAACTATTAGAATAATGTTATGTGGATTTTATTTTTAAGAATTGACGCGTGGAATAAACTAGGAAAACAATTATGATCGTATTCTATGATGACTATAAGTTGGTCCTTTTGTTACTTTGTGCAATTTATTTTTATAAATAAACTTGACCACGTCCAGTATTTAGAATTTATTTTTCAGCAGTTGATTTGGTGCCATATTGACAATCACATAGCCAAATATCATTCCAATGTAAGAATCATTGTATTGGTAAATCACATAATTGTTACTTAGTTTATTTTAGGAAATAATTCAAATAATTATTACACTATTTCTTGTTATCCCCGAATTATTGTTTTTACTGTAGTCATTTTACAGTCTCTAAATGCTGTAATTACTTCAATATTAAAAATAACAGACTTAATATTGTTTCGTTTCTAACATGGTAAATTCGTATTTACGGCTCTCTGAACATTCATTGTAGACAGATGAGGATATTTTCGCGATTTCTATGACGGAAATTCTTTATCAGGAAATTTTCTATCAGTAACCTTTAATGGCATTTTAATGAAACGGGTTTTTAAAAAGCTCATACAATATTATGAGCGAAATCAATTAATGAGTTTTTTGTTTATGAGCTCATAATCTTAAAGAAACGCTCCCCTGATGTCACTTCTTACGTTCAACTGATATTTGTCGTTCAACTGATATGTGTCGTATCCGAAACGTTAATTAGCTGTTACCTACAGGCTGATGAGTAGCCCAGGCAGATGTATATATATACGTATATATGTTTCGATATATGGAGGTGTAGAAATGTTATTTTTAGGCGTGGATGAACGTTCATTTAGTGATGAACAGAAAAATATGAAGATTATCTAGTAGTTTCGAGGAAATCTAGTCAGGTTTGAGACGATATTTCCTTTTAGTCTAGTAATAATCCATTGTACAGTATTACTGATTTTGTATGTTTGTTAAGGCGCCCAGGGACTATAAAAGGTCACATTTTTCACTGATATTAGAGAACAACTTGCGACGCCAGACCAGTCGGACGTTTATCGATAGGGTTAAAATAGGTAGGATTTGTTTAGTTATTTGAACGCAGAATAAAGCTGAGGTCAGCATCTGTGGTATCGAAATGTTTCTTTTAATATATATTTTTATGTATGTAGTAAGTCCCATTGAACCACACACGTGTTCTTTATAGCGAGCTGTGGTGTCAAATGGTATGCTTTTCGTGCTTCTGTGGTCGTGATATACCTGTCACGTAGGAAAAGCGAATTAGCTAACCCCATATGCTGATAAGTAGCCCAGACATATGTATACGTATACGTATATATGTATCGACATATGGAGGTGCAGAAATGTTATATTTAGATTGTTGTATGCATAATTTATTTAGATTTACTTTTAGTGATATTCTGCGCCAGTGCCTTCCTATATGTACCCTAACTCACACATTGTCCGTGCTAGACATCATACCTATTTCGATCCAGATTGCTTATTACACCATTGTAAGAAAGTCATGTCGTTACTACAACATGTTTAAGTTTATTAGCTTTGCTATGTATCATGTAAAATCTATATTGTTGCTCTCATACGTGGTTTGGCCAAACGACCTAAGTCATGAAATCCTTATTGATAGATTTGTACTCCTGGAGTCGTTGGTTACTCCGGCCATGGATATTAAGCTGCGGACAGAGTTTTTTCTCATATTTTGAGTAATTAGGTTACACTGATATAGGAAATTTGTTAAATGTATAGCTATTATAATCCCGACGTGTCATTCGCATTATCAGAGATCTGCCTGAAATCCGCTGTTCTCGATCATATGTCAAATAGATCAAGTGGATAGGCTTTGATTTATATCCCACCACACCTAACTGCATATACTTATGGATGCTAAATTATGCGTGAATGAACGTTCCCTTAGTGATGAACGGAAACCTATAAGGATTAGCTGTTAGGTTCGAGTAAATCATAGTATTTACTCAGGTTTGAGACGATATTGTGTTCTAGTCCAGTAATAATCCATTGTGCGGTATTGCTACTTTGCTTTTATTTTAACTAAATTACTTCAGTGATTCCATACTGAGTTACGGTACATTCTCACGTGGTCGGCAAACTGTAATGTTTGTTAACACGCTGGGAGTCTATAAAAGCCCTAATTTTTCACTTAGGTTAGAGAAAAACTTCGACGCCAGACTAATCGGATGTGTATCTGGTTCATATAGGTAGGATTTATTTAGTCATTCGAACCCAGAATGAAGCTGGGGTCAGCATATGAGTTGTCGGAATGTTTTGTATACAGGTTTCTTTTGGACCACATCAAATTACCGTTTAAGGCAAATTGTGATTTCAAAGTAGTTATCATATGTATGTAGTAAGTTGTCATTAAACCACAGGCATGTATTGTTTACTGCTAGCTGTGGTGTCAAATGGTATGATTTAAGTGCTTGCGGTTTTTGTACGTAGCTTGATTGTAGCTGCTTTCCTTTGTCGCGTAGGAAAAGCGAATTAGCTGGTTCCCACAGGCTGATGAGTAGACCAGACACATGCATAGGTATACGCATACATATATCAATATGTGGAGGTATGGAACATTTTAGTTGTATATTAATGTATGTATAGTTGTATTTGTATTTAGATTTATGGAGGTAGATATCGAAGGATGTTGATTCACTGTGCCTGTGGGTTCTGTACCAAAAGCATGGAAGAATGCCAGCATTGTAACCATTTACAAGAATGGTGATCAAACAGACCGTGGGAACTATAGAGGAATCCCTCTTCTTTCCATAGCAGGCTAGTTCTTCGCCAGGATCCTCCTCGACAGACTGTGTACCCACATAAAACCTGAAGTAGTTCCAGAGACACAATGTGGCTTCAGAGGAATCCTGGGCACCGTGGATATGATATTTGTCTCCGGCAGCTAGAAGATATATTATTTGCCGACTTCAGCAAGCCTTTTGTTACAGTTGGGTGGACCGGGCTATGGTAGCTACTGAGGAAGTATGGCTGACGAGAGAAGTTCACAAGAATGGACGAGGCACTGTATACCGGAATGATAGCGAATGTTAGTGTTGGAGCTGAAGTCTAAGAATAGCTCAGTGTCACAAATGGGGTCAAGCAAGGTTGTGTACTGACACCCACGTTCTTCTCCGTCTTCCTATCAGCAATTCTCAATGAGGCTTTCCGAGTCATGGATGATTGGGTCTACATACAGTGCAGAAAGAGCGCTCACGTATTCAAGATCGCACGCTTCAGACCCACCGCATGATATATATATATATATATATATATATATATATATATATATATATATATATATATATATATATATATATATATAAAATTTCAAACATTCTATAACGTCAATATCCCCGAAAAGAATCGAGGTCAGTGGCGTACCTAGTGAGAGGTTGGGCAAACTCATAGTCCAAGTACAATGCACAGTTCATCAACAATGATCAGATGGACAGGTAAACTTAGGAAGGATTACCTAGTCTGAGAAGGCGAGTTTTCAAATGGTGACGGAAACAAACTATGTTATTTCATGACTTAACTTGTTGAGCGGGTGAATTCCCAATAGTAGGAACAACAACTGAAACATCACGAGTCTCCTTGTGAGTTTTAACCCTAGATACAGACAACAAGTGAACACCAGTTGAAAAGAAAGCACGAGACATAGATCAGAAGGTTCTCCAGAAGATAGATTTGGATAGGCAATAATGTAGAGTTTGAAAATGGTACGAACCGTGACAGCGCAGTTAGTTAGAAGGTAGGACTCATAGCCGAACGGTCGCGAGTTCGAGGCTGCATGAGCTGCAATGCCATCATATAGCGACTGGTTCACTCATCCATAAAATTTAATACCCGGCAAGATGCAATGGCTATGTATTTGGGTAACGCTTTGCGCTTATAATGGCAGCATGCGTTATATGCTACCTTGGGAGTTGAGAAAGGTACTGGATGGAAACAGTTCTGTTGCAGGGATAATAGTATTGTAAAGTGCCTCAGAGCAGCTATCATGCTGAATAAGGCGCTATATAAATGTCACATTTTATTATTTGCATTATTATTATTGAACAGGGAGCCAGTGGAGAAATTTCAGAAGTGGGACAGATTCGGAAAACGAGGAAACCATGTGACAACCCTGGTTAAGAAGTTCTGAACACACTGAAGTTTTACAATAACCTCATAAATGTTATATATATATATATATATATATATATATATATATATTATTTTTTTTTTTCTATTGGCATTTCAAATCAGCTGCCTTTGTCTTTTCTTCTGTGTTTGTTGACGAAATAAAATAGAGATACATGATCAAATATGTGTTCATTTTGTTTGATATTTATCTTAATCTATCTATCTGTTTATCTATCTTTCTATCCATCTATCTATTTCAAATATATATTATACCTGTCAAGATACCCATTATTTATGACCATGTGTAGCTATAATATTTTTATTTGCCAGTTAAATTTATTAATTCCAATTATGCAATAATACATGTTACTAATTCTCACTTTTCTTTGCCGACACAAACAACGAGCCTTAACCTAGATTCCGACTTAAAGCCTGTAGATTATTTATATTTCGAGTCACACTGAAGTTTGACAATTGAAGTGTTCAGCTAACCATTTATAATTTATAATATAAGCATGTCGACTTTGCAAATATCAAACTTCACTTAAACGATTGATACACCATTAAATTGAAATTCTCAATTAGTTTCGACATTAAATATAAAAAAAACACAGGGACTTACACAAACACACATCGAAAAATAAAACACACACACAAACCACACCTAACTCTATACACACTCACATACACACACATACATATATATATATACATATACACAGACACACACATACCCACACAAATATAAACACCTACTCGCATTCACATGAACACAATCACACACACACAAACAGACACACAAACATACAAACCCTTGCATTTATTCTCACAAAACACACTTCTATACTAGCATATAAATATATTGTGTGCAGGTTAATGTACAAAATATCACGCGAAAACCTCCCCATATATATATATATATATATATATATATATATATGAATGTTTGTATGTACTGGGTATGTATATGGGTGTATAGGTGTGAGTCTGTATATATATATAAGAATGTCAAATATGATATCTATATGCGGAGAAGGATATTTTATGTAGTTCAGTGTACTGATTTAAATCATTTTAGTATAGGCTATTATATAAAACTAATATAATCAGGTGTTTATGATAACCCAGTGCCATAGATAATAATAAGGCTGAAATACAACGTGTGTGATTTAATATAGACAGCAGCATGTTACTGATAATTAAGAGCTAAAGTCCTACCTTTGACACAATCTCTAGTGAGTGTCTTACTGGATGGACATGTCTTAGGTTGGTCTTTCTTTAAAGGAATGATCTTTTTCTGTTTCTTGGTTTTTGGATTACAGGGTTGCCATTTGACTGCTATTTCGTCGTATTGACATGTCACATCTGCTATCTTTTTCTTTTCTTCTTTAACTGTTGATGAAAAATATAGAGATACATTATTAAATCTGTGTTCATTTTGTTTGATATGTATCTCTATCAAACTATCTGTTTATTTATGTAATAATGGATGTACCTAATTTTCACTTTTCTTTGCCGAGACAAACAGCGTGCAACGTCTTACATTCAGACTTAACAACTTAAAGTTATTTATGTTTAATGTGACACCGAATTTTAACAATTAACGTTTATAGCTAACAATTGCAAAGCTAGTCATACCTGATGGATGCTTGCTTATAACATTAGATGTTGAGAGCATGTATACAAATATTGACATGCTAAAGGGCTTAATGCAGTGAGTGAAGCACTTCAATTTCGAGGTCCCTTATATGACGGTATAATGCAACTCCTTGAATTATCATTAAAAAATTACGATATTCTCTTTAACGGGCAATGGTATATTCAGGCCACTGGCACTTCAATGGGCCGGGATTGGGCTCCTCATTATGCCGACATATACATGGCTAAATTTGAGAAGGAGGCCTTATATAAAGCAGCTTTAAAACCACATACATACTATCGTTATTTAGATGACAGATTTTTGGATAGTTTAAATAATCACGAACCACCGATTAAATTTAAAGCTACACTAAATAAGCAGAACATTGATTTCTTGGATACAACCATATTTAAAGATCCAGAAAATGAAAATGGATTATTAACAAAGGTCTTCTTTAAACCGACAGATACTCATCAATTCTTGCATAAGGATTCCTTTCACCCTAAACATACCTTTCAAGGAATCCTGAAGTCTCAGATCTCACGTTGTTTAAGGATTTGTTCAAAAATTACAGATTTTGATGAAGCATGGCAGATATTGTCTCATTCATTATGCAAAAGGAATTATTCAAAAAGATGGCTACGCCATATTAAAAGTAAAACTGTCCGTGAACTACAAATACAACAATGTCATATTAATCCGACTAATCCTACAAATGGTCAGTGGTGTTCAAAACCATGTGGGATTAGCAGATGTAGATCATGCGAGATATTGTGTTCTTGTCACAATATCACAAGTACAGTTACGAATAAAACGCATGGAATAATAGGCAATTTAAACTGTAGCTCATCTAACATAATATATATATATGAATGTTTACGTTGCTCTAAACAGTATGTAGGTGTAATGGCGAACTTCGTGTTAGAATGAATGGCCACAGATTTGCGATTAATTCAAAAGTGATGTCTTCTGCGTTATTCACGCATTTTCTAGAACATACACGGATAAATAAAGACTTGCCCGAACCATCTCTAGAAGAGTATGATTTAATTCCGATTGAGCAGTTACCTACTACAGGTTCATACACCCAAGACAAGATAAATAGATTAATTCGGGAAACATTTTGGATAGATACCCTAGGTACATTAGAACCGGGAGGTTTTAATAAGAATATATATGAAGATGCTATAAAACCTATACAAAATGAGGACGTTGTCCCATTTTTGGTACCATTTTCAAAAACGGCTAACATAGCAGCAAGAATAATTAAAAAAATATATAATATTCAACAGAAAGATAATGAATATAAAATTATCACAGCTGATTCTAAACACAAAAATCTAGCTAGTTCCTTGGTTTCTAGCAAAATATAGGAAAACTGAATAGGTTTTCTTTTAACACATCTCCAGTAAAACAACTTAAACCCAATTATAAAAATTATCAGCCCTAGTAATTACTTCAGTAAAACAAGAACTCAAGTCATTTTACAATCTCTATATGTTGTAATTACTTCAATATAAACTAGCATACTAAGCATTGTTTCGTTTCTAGCGTGGTCAGTTCGTATTTCCGGTCCAATCAAACAGGTAGTCATGCATGATAGACACGGGGTGTCCCTACTCACGTTCAACTTATGGGGTTTCCACATAATTTATTTAATACTGTATCATAGGGTGCAAGCCAGAAACCCAGTGGATGGTGTAAATATATTGTGGTTGGTGGGAATTAACTGTAACGTGAGACCGTTTCCATTTTTTTTGTACAAGAACATTATAGATAAACATTAATACATTTCGTAAGTATTTATTCAGAAAAAAACCCATCATATTCATAAATATATTTCATACACAAAATAATTATTTATGTCCCTACCAGATAATAATATTGCTTCAAAATGTTGCCACATCACAGTACTCTCAATGACAATAGTATATACACACTAATTGCTGGAATCACTATGTTTGGGCACCGGGGTAAATGCCTCAGAACGTTATATTGTGTCTCAAAGATTTACTTCAAATGGAATAATTAAATTTAGTTTTTAGAAAAATGATGCAGTATAATATATTTAAACAAAAACATTGATCACCAAATAATAAAACGTTATTTCTCTGTAATCCTTTTATTCTGATTTTGAGCGTATGGTACTTGGACATGTACTCCGAACTTTACCCCAATCTGGTAACACCTCAGCTATCAAGGTAATCATTACAAATTCACATACCAGATACATGCTATATGTCTATCTATCTATCAAAACAAAATATTGCATTATGACGTTAATGGGGTGAATGATTAACATTACGACCTACCTAATAGATGGATAATAGATAGAACAGCAGCTACAGAACCAGTGGTAGCAATAAGATCGAAACGGTGACTAAATGACCAGCAATGGTAGCAAAAAGACCAATATGGGTATTAAAAGAACCTCACTGGTAGCAAAAGGATAATATTTGTCCTAATGCAATGCGAAAATGTAACAAAAAGAAAATGGCTACGTGTGTGTTTGTTTTTTTGTATGTATGTATATGTTACATATGTGTGTGTATGCGTGTGAGTATATATATATATATATATATATATATATATATATATATATATATATATATATATATATAATCCCAGTATTTTGAGAACGGTGTTTTATTTGCTTCAACGTTCGGATTTAAGTCATTTTGGTTATAGGCTATAAGACAAAGCTAATCTAAAACATACGCCCATTAGGAGTTTTTGATAAAGATGTGCTTTAAATAATAGTAAATCCTATAGACAATGTGTATGCGATTGATAATTGCTAAAAAAATCTAACGTCCTACCGTTGACACAATCTCTCGTGAGTATCTTCTCGGATGGACATCTTTTAGGTTGGTGTTTCGTTAAAGGAATTATCTTTTTCTGTTTCTTAGTTTTTGGGTCACAGGGTTGCCATTTGACTGATTTTTCGTCGTATTGACATTTGAAAGCTGCTGCCTTTCTCTTTTTTTCTTTACCCATTGGTAAATAACAACAATAACGACATTAGAGAAACCCTGTTAAATATGTTTACATCTATGTGTGATAATAAAATGTGTTTGTTTAAATGCATTTTGTTGGAGTTTGATTGGAATGGACAGCTTCTGCTGATATAGTTGTCTGTATACGACATTAATGTTAAAAATAAAATTAACAGTTGAAACTAATGACATGAAATAATTATTAGTACAATACGTGTAAAACTTGTTAGAATAGTATATAGTTTATTACAATATGTGTCACCGAGAAATAATAAAAAATAAATTCGAGTTTATGCTGGAAATATAAATATTAATAATATTAGTATGTCTTATTATAGTTAATTTGTGTGTATGCCTGTATATATATATATATATATATATATATATATATATATTCTGTGTGTGTGTGTGGGTGTGTTTATGTGTGTGCGTGCGTGTGCGTGTGTGTGTGCGTGTCTATTACTCTATGTTAAATGAATTGCAGGTTTTCAGGTACTGGCGATCATTTAATCCTGGCTGACAGTTATAAAAATCCTATTAATAACTTATTATAATATACATTGAGTACCTTGTCATCTGATGGTGAAGAATAGAGTATTAATGAATTTTGTAGAAACAGCCGCTGCGGATTTAACATCATGATTATGGTATGTGCACGCGTGTGTATGTTGGTGTGTACGGGTGTACTTTTGAAATGATAACACTTATCAAGTATAAGCTATTTGTGTAGACACAAAGCCTACTTGTTTTACAACTTCTCTCCTTCATCCTATGCTTTGGACAACCTGGCACTGTTATTCGCTAAAACAAGGAAACTGTGAAATTCTGACTGTGTTCCAGGATCTCTGGCTTCAGCCATTCCTCGGACACGTCCTTCTGTTGGACTAATCCAATTTTCAGACAACGAGATGCCCATGAACACTAGGCGGTCCATGTACTGACATTTAACTGCATTAGGTGTGAGGCCACGTTCTTGTAAATGATCAAAACCTTGACGTAAGCGCTTGTTGTGTAATTCTGCATTTGGTGTTTGTATGATAATATCATCAGATATATTCTCTACGCCTAAAATGCCCACCAGAGCAGTTTTCACGGCATACTGATAACGCTCAGCTACAGATTTGACTCCAAACAGTAAATGTTTGTAGCTAATCAAAACTGCATGTGCTGAGAATGTGGTGATTATCCTGGACTCTGGATCTACTTCCAACTGGTGATAGCCCATTCTTAAATCAAGCTTACTAAACTTATTGTATCTATGCATGTTTTGTAGAACTTCATCAGTACTTGGAATCAGATGTCGTTCCCCTTATGATAGCCTCGTTTGTTCAGCGCGTGTCCACACATATCCTGATATAATTAAGATTATACTTCGGGGACTACGACAATTTGATTAACCCAAGATGTTGGACTCTTGACTGGCTCTATAATATCCAGGTCAAGAAGATGTTTGATCTCAGCCTCTACATTTTCTCTTATTTGGTATGCTGTCCTTCTCAGTGGCCTTGCCACTGCTCATACTTGCTCATCAATGTGAGGTTTGATGCTAGTACCAATCAGCTTACCAACTCCACTGAACACCTTCGGATACTTAATTATATCCAGTGCACTTATTGTACTGCAACTCAGTAGTATCTCCCAGGTATTCTTGTCCACCAGGTTGTCACTAGCTCCTGGGTCTACGAATATGCTTTGTGATGCACACCCACTTTGAATATAATGGTGCCAGTAATTTCCTGTTTCGGGCTCACACCAAAAGCATAGTGTTCTATGTTAAACTGTTCTTGGTTAGGTGAATCAACCACTACACTCAGTGTTTGGTCTTGTTCTGCATACACAGCAAAATAACTTTTCCACACCTTTTTCCGCTCCCTGGATATGTACAGTAACAAGTATGACCTGTTCCCTCGTTTCGTTTAAACAAATCTAAGGGATACTTTGTTATATGTACCGGTGGCACTGGCATTCTTAGATGTTGCATTTTCAATGATGCTAAACGCTGTTGCACTCGATGATATTCATGTGACATTTCTAATTATCAGATTATTGCGATCATTGCCACAGACATAATTCACTTCTAATGTTTTTTGTTTAACAGTATATTGGAGCACCGTTTCGTTTCGTTGTGGTTCACACTCCCGGAATATTCTTCTAGCATGTGTAGCTTTTACCTTCGGTATAAATTAATCATTTAGTACATCCACTGCTTTCTTAAGATCTATTGGCTCGCCTGTTCTGGTAACATCCGGAATATGAATTGTAAGTTAGTGCCTGCACGGTGTAATGAAATGGCCCTCCTTCTCTCTTTATGATTATCGGTGTATGCGTTTCAGGTTTTTGCTATCCTCAAACAGCTGGAATGACAAGAGCCATTTTTTCCACCTGGTTCCAATGTTTTGTGAGTCGCTTACACAGCCGAAATTTGAAATTTCATTTATCTCACCTTCTGGCATTTTTCTACTTTCATAAATGGTCCTGTTTGGTAGGGTGAGTGTTCATATATAAACTTTCCTCGTCGTCAATGTGACTTCCGCGTTTCTTTTAGTATATTTCAGCATTTAAGTACATCACTTCTAATCAACAACTGCAAATTTAACTGTCATAACGAAAAATCTTATTTGATCTATTATTATTTTCTCAGTTTGATATGAATCATTATAACAAGACATGGATATGACACTTTCTAGGCGATAATTGATATTATATATTTTTTCATTATTACATGAAATTGGTATGTGTGTTTCAGCATTTAAGTACATCACTTCTAATCAACAACTGCAAATTTAACTGTCATAACGAAAAATCTTATTTGATCTATTATTATTTTCTCAGTTTGATCCTGAACCCAATAACAAAAGGGTATCACGTTTTAAGCGATTTAAATTGGACAATCAGAATTTTTTTTCTTATTACATGAAATTGGTATGTGTGTTTGGAAATATTTGCATTTCGGGGAAATTGAGTTTTACTAAACTGATTCCCAGCTTCCATAAACATTTCTACTTAATTAACACTAAATAACTCGACTAGTTTTATTTTTTAATTAACGTCGTGATATAGTTATGTGGCTAGTGTTCTAACTAACATTTAATGATTGAAATATTTCAGAACATATATATATTAAATTTTTAAATTGGCCAGCCAATAAAATTGGGGTGTATTTTTTTTAAGAAAATTTTTGGAAAAATTTCACGGGGAAAATTATTTTCTAAACTTTTTTAAACATTTTCTTATTACACAAAAAATCCATTTTTGTTTTTTAAATTTTGTTAGATTCTTTTTTAACTTTTAATGATCCTAGATACCCAATTCAAAAGATTTCCACGTTTAATCTATTAATTCGGTCCAGCCAATCAGAATCTGGGTTGTGGATTTGCTTTGAATTTGTTCATCTATGATCATGAAATAGGACTGGCACACGAACGTGTGTGCACTTATTTCCAGTGTGTTGCTTCTTATTATCTTGTTTATATCTACACCTCCCCTCCCAACCACTCACATAGAAGCAGTAAGGAAAGATGGAGCCGAAATACCCCCAAAACTGCAAGAGTGTATTAATCTGAAACAACGCGCACCATCTGCATCTTCAGTAGACGTTCAAGGGTAAGTTTGAGAAACATGTGCAAAAGCTGATGTGTGTGAATCGCTGAAAGCATGCCTCTAATTAGTAAGTTATCGTTCTTACTAGGAATTTGAATGGCCTTGCATCTAAATGACCGACTGAGCTAGAATGAATAGAAGCCAAAACATGCTGCAATGAACTAACTCCTGAGTGACCCGCGGAATAAGCACTGATGACTGATCCAAGACAACCCAGTTTATTTAGATGCTAAATGCTTACTTGCAACACAATATCTCGTCATTGTCCTGTTGTGTTGGCATTGCCAGGGCTGGTTTTTCATTAAGATCAGGATCTTTTTCTGCCTGTTGGTCTTCGGATTACAAGTTTGCCATTTGGCGGATCTGTTGTAGTGACATCTCAAAATAATTGTCTTCTTCACATTCGTTGTGTCTACCAGAAAACAAATATAAATGCTATTAAATCTCTAAATGCTTGGATAATATATAGATATACCTGCTTGAGTGTCACTCTGAAGGTTTGGTTGGAATGGATGTCTATTTTTGTGCGCGTCTTCCTCCAGACGCCTATGTACGAACATCATGACACATGTGAGATAAATAGGTAAAATTAAGTTATAGAAATATAAAAGGTTGAAAAGTATATGTAAAACATATGCATGCAATATTATGGGTTTTATTAAAAGTCTACTACACATCGCACTAGATTACGTATCTGACCAGAACCAGTTTAGGGAATAGAGTGAAGTGACTTATTCGCAGTGGTTCTGTCCCATAGATCGATGCTATACACAAGAGTGAAGTACAATATGAATGTGGTGTGAAGCAGATATGTATCGGACGTTCAATGGTTCTCTGACTGGTGGGTGGTGGATTTCGCCTGTGCGTATGTGGCAAAGATAATTTCCAAGATTCTTTGCTTTCTCGTCCAAGATGATGCCATCATGGCCCACAGTAATGGTAACACCGCTATAGTACACGGTACTGTTACCAAGCTGGGTGACCTCTTGTGAAAATTGTATTCTGTCCGTATTCAGATTTAGCAGATGTGGGTTCATCCATTCCATCATCTCATTGAGATATATTTCTAATTTGGTCCAAACTGAAATTCCATCAACAGGATCGTACTCTAGTACACAATTAAGTATTATTATTATAGGAAAGGAAAGTTCGGTGGTATATCTGAGCAATGTTTACTAGTGGTACTGCATACAGAGTAAAAAAGTCCAGAACTGATCATTGCAGGATCTTAATCTTAAACAAACAGTACTTATAGATAGGTTTTCTTCACAACTGCTTGTTAGGTTCGATTAAGATATTACACGATCAAATTTGGAACAGTTCCACAAATTCGCAATCTCCTTTTCACTATCTTGAGAAACATGATGAAATTAATCTTTTCACTCTAAGATGGTAAGTTAAACAGGACAATGACAACCCTGAAGAAAAATATTCTTGACATCCAGTAGTTTTGTTTTTACGATATCAACATATTTATAAGCCGTTTGAAAGGTATCCAATGCCGAGGTAATTTAGAGCGATCAACAGATAATCCAGTCCACCCGAGGGCATGCTAATCTATGAGTGATTTCAAGGCACCGTTCTAGAAATTAGTATAATTTGAAGACAGGGACCAGGATGCTTGTCGCACGAACACCTGTGAAGCATCTATGTGGATGATATTTCATGTTGGAATGGATGATGTTGACATCTTGAACAGGACATGGACATTATTATGATGTGACTTAACTCTCGATATTAATTTATCCCCTAGATAATACAGAGTTGTATTATATTTCCTAATAACGAGCCGATCGGTAAGCAGGCTTTATGAATAATTTTTCTGAAATCTATCATTGACCAATTTTCGTTTCGCAACTATATTTTCTACTGGGCCAGTAGCGTGAGGCCTTCCAAACTCGCGTGCTTCAAAGTGAAAAGTCCGAGCGGTATCATCATGAGTCATAAATGCAAGGGTATTTTAGAGATAACTGAGATTAGGGGTAATTGAGATTAGTGGAAACTGAGATTACTACAAACAAAATCAATGGAATTGTTTGAATATTCGGGAAACAGATATTTAGTACCGAACGGTATCATGTGTGGGGCGAATATAGTCAGGTAAGGTGTATATTATAAATAGCATAATTAGAATATGGTCAAATCCCCAACTCGGATCCGTCTGTTAGTTGACCACCTTTGTAAATAGAGCACGTCTTCAAAGTCTTAAATTACTGCTTTAAAATTGTATTTTCTTCTATTCCTCGACCACATCTCAACTCCGTACTTCTGGCTTTGATCTATGTTGAATGCCCACATATGTTACCCCATATGTCGACCGAGGGTCTGAAGCAATGTTTCAACACATTTCCCTTTCATGTTCATAGAACCAATAAACTTACAAATCATTATGTGTATAAATATGACAGCAGTCGGTTAATGGATAAATCAGTTCTATTGTTATCTTTTGCCTTACATAGAAATCATATCTCTGGCATGATATTACATGGAAATAATCAAAAGCCTTTTGCAATTGCCATCGTTTGGGTCGTCACAAAAGATATACTGACAGCCGTTATATCTGTATGTACTTTTATCCTATATTATCCTGTATCCTAATTTGGATGTGTCACCAAAGCGACTCTGAACGTGTGATTGATATCTTACACATGTTTCTCCGTTCTCACATAATGCGATCAGGTTAAAACCGTGATGCACCATATTAAGACAACATTCCCTTTGATTTATACCAATTTCATATCCATTGACCAGTGGTTGAACTCTGATATCGAGCATTTAATAAGACATCGGTTTCACAAAGCATTTGTTTTTAAATCTGCGACAACGTACTCTGACAAAACTAAGATTCAGTGGAGAATCACACAGTTTAAAAACAAACTTTCAGAGACAACCGATCTGCCATTTTGACACCCATGGTCATTAGCTCCTATATTTGAATACATAATTTATGTTATTGAAATGGTCAAGAATTCGGCAGGTATTGGACAGGTATCGGCCAGGTATCGTATCCGGCGGTGGTCGTAGTGTATTGGGTCTCATAATACAATAAATATCCGTTGCATCGTTTTGATCTTATTCTTGTTGCATGGAAGTGGAACTTCGTTCTTCTACTTTCGCATAGCATTTACCCTTCTGAATTATTTAATTGTCTATGTATGTGTGTGACGGTGCGGCTGTGTAGTGTGCGCTATATATATATATATATATATATATATATATATATATAAAATATATATATATATATATATATATATATATATATATATATATATATATATTTAGGAGGGATGTGATCACGATTTAAGTACGACTAGCAAACTTAACCACATTATTTAGATACGGTGCTTACGTTTCAAACAGTTTCTACTGACTGTCTTATTCTTTGACAATGTTTTGACCAGGATCTCATCAGTTTCAGAGTAGCGGTCTGCCGTTTGGTGACCGGATCACATTTCGACCATTTCGCGTTTATGAAGGTGTAAAGGCATTTTTCTTAAATCGCCGCCTTCCCTTTTTTCTAACGAATAAGACATAAATAGAAATGTTGAATTAGTTATATATATATATATATATATATATATATATATATATATATATATATATAGTGTGTGTGTGTGTGTGTGTGTGTGTGTGTGTGTGTGTGTGTGTGTGTGTGTGTGTGTGTGTGTGTGTGTGTGTGTGTTTTTATGTGCGTCCGTGTTTCATTGAGTGTCGGCTTAACAATATGTTATAAGGAACTGGCATAGATATTTTCAAATAGTGAATTAAAATTATAAACGATTCAATACACGACTAAATCTAAATCTGGAAAATAACGCTTGATGTTCAGCCAATCCATGAAGTTATATTTTCATCTTTATGTACGTGTCCCACAGGTTCGTATATGTGTGTACATGCAGGTGTGTGTTGTGTGTGTGTGTGTATGTGTGTGTGTTTGTGGGAATGTTAGTGTGTATGTGTAAATGAGAGAGAATGTGTAGTG